>BQMB01001457.1:0-74877 GCA_027943415.1 Closterium sp. NIES-67 | reverse complement strand
CGCTTCGGCGGAAAGACGACTCAGTTGCGCTTCATCCACTACGGCATAGCGGGCCTGTTGGCTGACCAGCAATTGCAGGGCCTGGCGCTCCATGGGCACGCCTTGCAGATTGAGATTGGGGTATGTGCTGCTCAGGTAATCGGCCACGGCACTGGGCATGCGCACCGCAACGCGGGATTGATCATCGAGTTTTTCCAGCTCCACGGCAGCGCCGCCCTCACGGATGCCCACCACACGCTGAGGCACGCGCATATAGGGGTCGGTGAACAACCACAGGCGCAGACCGGCCGGGGTTTGCTGCAGGCCGGGAGCCATGTCTACCTCGCCCTCGCGTACGGCCTCTTCCAACTGCTCCTGAGTGGGAAAGTTGCGCCACGTCAGTTCGATATTCAGCGCCTTGGCCAGCCACTGCATCAATTCGACATTGGCCCCCGACAAACGCTGTAGGCGCCGATCGTACTGCGCGTAAGGCGCTTGCAACACTACGCCGACCCGCAGCTCCGGATGCTCGGTCAGCCATTGGCGCTGCTGCGCAGTGAGTTGCGCCTGCGGTACGCCAGGCGCGGGGGCGGCGTTTGCCATCAAGGCAACGCACAAACAGCCGATAAGCAGCAGACAGCGAAAACCCATGATCCACGTCTCACATCACTGACAAATACTGACCAACCCATTAGGCTGCTGGAATCACTTCTGGCCGGGAATTAACGATGCCCTTTCATCACCGTTCGGCACTGCCAGCATTGTGCCTGTCGCTGCTCTTTACCAGTGCCTTTTCTGTACAGGCCGCTGACGCTCCCGCGCCAGAAGCCGAAAAACCCGTAGCGCGCCAGCCCCTGCCGGAACGCAGCCAGGCTGAAGCCAGCGCCCTAGAACGCACAATCCCACAGCAGGAGCAGCAGCAATTGCAGGCTGGTAGCGATTCCTTCCTGGCCCTGTGGAAACCCGCCAACAGCGCCGAGCCCGAGGGCGTGGTGATTATCGTACCGGGCGCCGGGGAAAATGCTGACTGGCCGCAAGCAATCGGCCCTTTACGCCGCAAATTGCCGGATGCCGACTGGGGCAGCCTGAGCCTGTCGTTGCCGGATGTGAGCGTAGACACCCTGCCGCCGCGCGTTATGGAAGCGCCCAAAGCCACGGTCGACACCAGCAGCAAAGAAGCCAGCACCGCGGATAAACCCATCGAACAAGCCGCCAGCGCCGAAGCCGAGGGCACCGACCCGTCGGTGGTTCCGGGCGCCGACGAGCAGGATAAGACCGATGCCTCGCGCATTTTTGATCGCATCGACGCCGCCGTGGCCTTCGCCCAAACCCAGAGTGCGCGCAGTGTAGTGCTGCTCGGCCATGGCACCGGAGCTTGGTGGGCGGCGCGCTACTTGACCGAGAAGCAACCGTCCCAGGTGCAGAAATTCGTCATGGTCGACGCCAAGACACCCAATGGCCGTCAGCCGGACGTGCAGCAACTGGCCCCTGGCCTGAAAATGCCGACTGCCGACGTTTTCTATCAAGACAACACGCAGTCCAGCAAAAACGCCATGGCTCGCCTGCAGGCGGCCAAGCGGTTGAAGAATGACGGCTATAAACAGGTGTCGCTCAAGACCCTGCCCGGCAACAGCGCCGCCGAGCAGGAACAGCTTTATCGCAGGATCAGAGGCTGGTTGAGCCCCCAAACAACACAAAACTGAAGTGGGAGGGGGCAAGCCCCCTCCCATATTTTGATTGGAGTTCTATCTTCAACGGTGGCGACTAACGAAAATCCCGGCGTTCGCGAATCAACGCATAGGCGTTGTGCAACTCGCGGGTGCGCTCGGTGGCCTCGCGTACCTGCGCTGGACTGGCGCCGGTGCCGGCGATTTTGTCCGGATGGTGACGGCTGAGCAGGCGACGGTAGGCACGCTTGATCGTTGACGGGTCCGCGGTGGCCGTCACCCCCAGCAACCGCAGGGCATCCTGATACGTTGCGCTGCGATTGACCAACGGCTTGCGCTCGGGCGCGTAGTCAGCGGCCAGCGCCTTGAGCTGTTGCGGCGTCCAGCCGAGCCAGCGCCCCCACTGCTCGATCAGGTCGCGCTCGGCGTCATCCGCACGGCCGTCCGCCCAGACCATCCGCCAGCAGGCGCGCAGCACGCCTTCGGCCGCATGGGGCTGAGCCTTGAGCACGCGCAGGTATCTACGCACCCGGTCGGCCCCGGATTTGCCCCGATTGAATGCCGCAATCGCACGCCGCTGAGCTGATTCGGTCATGTCCAGGGCGCGCATTTCTTGCCGCGCCTGCTGAATATGCCCATCCACCACGCGGCCATTGCTCTTGGCCAGCCGCCCCAGCAACACAAACAGCAATTCGTCATTGCGTAAGGCCGGGCGACCGCCCAGGCGCTCGCGCAACTGCGCCCAACTGCGCAGTTGCAGGCGACGATCCAGCGCCTGCCCCAGCAGTGCCCCCAACAAAGCCCCCGGAATACTGGCAATGGCAAAGCCAGCCGCGGCGCCGATCAGCGTCCCTGCCACAACATATTACTGCCCCGCTATGAGCAGGGATTCGACTTGCGCCAGGCGCTCCAGCGTACCGACATCAATCCAGCGTCCTGCCATGTGCTCCCCCGTTACCTGACCTTTCGCCATGGCCGCGCGCAACAGCGGCGCCAACTTGAAGGCACCCGCGCTGCAACCTTCAAACAACTTGGGGTCGAGCACGGAAATGCCACTGAAGGTCAGGTTATCGGCACCGGGCGCCGCATCATGAAGCAGACCGTGATCCAGGTAAAAATCACCGCCCGAAGGGTGATGCGCCGGGTTATCGACCATCACCAGATGCGCCAGCCCCTTGAGCGGTTGCTTGAGCTGGGAGAAATCGTAGTCAGTCCAGATATCGCCATTGACCACCAGAAAAGGTTGATCCCCCAGCAATGGTAGTGCCTGGAAAATCCCGCCGCCGGTCTCCAGCGGCTCACCCTCCGGGGAGTACCGGATGCGCAGCCCGAATTGCGCACCGTCGCCCAGATAGCTTTCGATCTGCTGACCGAGCCAGGCGTGGTTGATCACGATGTCGGTGAAGCCGGCCTTGGCCAGCGCCTCCAGGTGATACTCGATCAGGCGCTTGCCACCGGCCTGCACCAGCGGCTTAGGGGTGTGCAAAGTGAGCGGACGCATCCGCTCGCCTTTGCCCGCAGCCAGGATCATGGCCTTCATACAACGGCCTCGGCCGGCTGGCGCAGGCTGACCAACAGCTCGGACAATTCACTCAACTGCGGACGCTCAGCCACTACCGCTTCTATATAAGCGAAGAAGCGCGGCACGTCGGCCAGGTAGCGAGGCTTGCCGTCGCGGTGGCAGATACGCGCAAAAATGCCGATGACCTTGAGATGGCGCTGCACGCCCATCAAGTCGCTGGCACGCAGGAATTCATCGAAGTCCGCCTGCACCGGGATGCCAAGTTTCATGGCCTGCGCCCAATAACCACGCTGCCATTCCCGCACACGGGCCTGGGGCCAACTAAGAAAAGCGTCTTTGAACAGACAAGTGATGTCGTAGGTGACCGGACCATAAACCGCATCCTGGAAATCCAGCACGCCCGGGTTCGGCTCGCTGATCATCAAGTTGCGTGGCATATAGTCGCGGTGCACCAGCACTTTGGGCTGCGCCAGGGCGCTGTCGATCAACCGATCGCTGACGCACTGCCAGAGGGCTTGTTGGTGGGTATCCAATTCGATACCCAGGTGTCGGCGCACGTACCACTCGGGAAACAGTTCCAGCTCGCGCCGCAGCAAGGCGACGTCATAACTGGGCAGCGGCGCATCCATCGGCAATTGCTGAAAAGCCAGCAAGGCATCGATGGCCTCGGCGAATAATTGATCGGCGTTGTGCTCGTCGATCACGTCCAGGTAGGTTTTTGTGCCCAGGTCATTGAGCAAAAGAAAGCCTCGCGGCAGATCTTCTGCATAAATTTTCGGAACATTTATCCCAGACCTCGCAAGTAAATGCGCGATATCGACGAAAGGTTTGCAGTTTTCCTGGGGGGGTGGCGCATCCATGACCACGAAAGTTCGGCCACCTCCCTCCCAACGGAAATAGCGCCTGAAACTCGCGTCGCTGCTGGCCGCGGTCAATGTGGCCGGGGGTACGGCACCCCAGCCGTGAGCGTTGAAAAGGATCGGCAACTGCTCATCCAGCCAGACTTCCAGCTGTTGTAAACGTAGATCTTGCTCGGGCATTACAAGGGTCTCCGACGGCGCTAGCCGTCAAGCGGGTCATGCTTTATTATCACGCATCTTTTTCAGACCATCGAGAGGCGTGCGGCCCACACCGCGGGCAGATGGCACGCAGGAAGCCCGGACTAATAAGATGGCATTGAAATCCCCCGCGTTTCGTAGAAAATTTCCGTTGCTGGTAACCGGCAGTCTGCTGGCCATGCAACCTTTCGCCACCTCATTCGTGGTCGCCGCGGAACAGTATGACTGCTCAGTCTCTGCTTCGGGTGCCTGGGATTGCGCGCCGAAAACCGCCGCTGCCCCGCTACCACCGCGCCCGGTGCATGACGGTGCAGCCGTCAGTTCGGCCAACAGCACGGCGCAAGCCGATGCCGGTGGTAGCACTGAGGCCGAGCCCAAGACCGCACTGGTCACCGAAGCCAAGGGCCGCGGCCTGCGCTCGCGCAGCGCCGACTATAGCCACTTGGACTGGGTGCCTCGCGAAAAGTTGACCGCGGCCCAACTGGCCGAAACCGGTCCTTACTGCGCCGGTGCGTACGTCGAACCGACACGTCCTGGCATGAACGACAAGACCAACAAGAGCGACGCGCCGACCTTCATCGGCGCCAAGGCCTCTCGTTACGAGCAGGAATCGCAAGTTGCGACCCTGGCCGGTGATGTCGTCATGCGCCAGGGCAGCATGCAGCTCGAATCCCAGGAAGCCAGCCTGTACCAGGCCGAGAACCGTGGCGAGCTGAACGGCAACGTGCGTCTGCGTGACAACGGTGCGCTGATCGTCGGCGACCACGCCCAGGTTCAGTTGGACACCGGCGCCGCCCAGATCGATAACGCCGAATACGTGATGCACAAGTCGCGCATCCGCGGCAGCGCGCTGTACGCCAAGCGTGCCGAAAACGCGATCATCCGCCTCAAGGACGGTACGTACACCACCTGTGAGCCGGACAGCAACGCCTGGCAGCTCAAAGGCAACAACATCACGTTGAACCCGGCCACCGGTTTCGGTACGGCGACCAACGCGACGTTGCGGGTCAAGAACATCCCGATCCTGTATACGCCTTATATCTATTTCCCAATCGACGATCGTCGTCAGTCCGGCTTCCTGCCGCCGAGCTTTGCCACTGGTGGCGAAACGGGCTTTGCGCTTACTACGCCGTACTACTTCAACCTGGCGCCTAACTACGATGCCACGTTGTACCCGCAATACATGACCAAACGCGGCCTGTTGATGGAAGGCGAGTTCCGCTACCTCACCAAGTCCAGCGAAGGCCAGTTCGGCGGCGCGTACCTGAACGACGACAGCGACGAGCGCAGCAAGCAGACCGATTCCGAGAAAACCCGCTATATGCTCAATTGGCAGCATAAGGGTGGGTTGGATTCGCGGTTGTCGACTCAGGTCGATTACACCAAGATCAGCGATCCGTTCTATTTTCAAGATTTGAAAAGTAACCAAATCGGCGTCGAATCCCAGGACTTCCTCAATCAGCAGGGATCCGTTACCTATCGCGGTGATTCTTATCAGGCTCGCTTGAATCTTCAAGCTTACCAACTGGCAACTATTTCCAGATAACGCCTTATGACAGGCTGCCGCAAATCACCTTCAATGGTGCACTGCCTTATCATCCAGGCGGACTGAACTTCAGTTATGAAACAGAAGCCGTAAGATTTGATCGAGACCTTCGCAGCGGCATGGTTCTTGACAAAGATGGCGGCCCTGCCAATCCAGATGGCACCTTTGGTGAAAAACGCCTTGATGAAAACGTCACAGGCCTAACACGTGCTAATGGCACTCGACTTAATGTTGCTCCAGCCGTTGATTACCCAATGAACTGGACCTACGGCTTCATTACACCGAAGCTCAAATACGTCTATACCAAATACGATCTGGACCTGGACGGAACAGGCAAGTCGCAGATGGCGAAAGCTGGTCAAACCTTCAAGAGTTCACAGGATCGTGCGGTACCCATCGCTAGCGTGGACAGCGGCCTGTACTTCGACCGCCAGACCAACTGGTTCGGCAAAGCCTACAACCAGACCCTCGAACCGCGTGCTTACTACCTCTACGTCCCGAACAAGGACCAGAGCGATATTCCTGTCTTCGACACCAGCGAATACTCGTTCAGCTACGCCTCGTTGTTCCGCGACAACCGCTTCAGCGGCTCTGACCGGATCGGTGACGAGAACAAACTGTCCCTGGGCGTGACCAGCCGCTGGATCGAAGAAAACGGTTTCGAACGTCAGCGCGTCAGCGTCGGCCAAGCGGTTTACTTCAAAGACCGTGAAGTTCAGCTTCCGGGCGTACTGGCAGCCGAACGTGCCGATGCACAATCCGACGTATCCCCTGTCGCCCTGGAATACGAATTCCGCTTCAACCGCGACTGGCGTGCCACTGCCGATTACAACTGGGACACCGAGGAACACAGCGCTCGCTCCGGCAGCGCAATGTTCCACTACCAGCCGGAAGACAACCCCAACAAGGTGGTCAACCTCGGTTATCGCTATCGTAACGACCAAGTGGTCTACAACCAGCTGACCGGCAAATGGCAGTTCGGTGGGGACTACGGCACCGAAGGTCAACCGAACTTCGTGAAGGATTACTACAAAATCCAACAACACGACTTCTCGATGATGTGGCCGATCATTCCGCAGTGGAACCTGATCACCCGCTGGCAGTATGACTATGCCCGCAACCGCACCCTGGAAGCGTTTGGTGGTTTCGAGTACGACAACTGCTGCTGGAAACTGCGCGTCATCAACCGTTACTGGGTATCCAACGACGAATACACCCAGATCGCCCCCCTTAACGAAAAGGGTGACCACGGGCTCTTCTTCCAGATCGTCCTCAAAGGACTCGGCGGCCTGACCGGCGCCAAGGTAGAGAGCTTCCTCGACAAAGGCATTCAAGGTTATCGTGAACGTGAAGATCAAGCTTTCTGATTGTCTGCGCCCGCTCCTGCTGGGCGCGCTATTCCTTGGGACCGCATCGGCGCATGCCGCGGTCCAGCAGTTGGACAAGGTTGTGGCCATCGTCGATAACGACGTGATCATGCAGAGCCAACTGGACCAGCGGGTCAAGGAAGTTCAGCAAACCATCGCCAAGCGTGGCGGTGGCGTGCCACCTACCAGCGTCCTGGATCAACAGGTACTGGAACGCTTGATCGTCGAGAACCTGCAACTGCAGATCGGCGAACGTTCCGGCATTCGCATCTCGGACGAAGAGTTGAACCAGGCGGTAGGCACAATTGCTCAGCGCAACAACATGAGCATCGACCAGTTCCGCGCCGCCCTGGCGCGTGACGGCCTGTCCTATGAAGATGCCCGTGATCAGATCCGCCGTGAAATGATCATCAGCCGTGTACGTCAGCGCCGTGTGGCCGAGCGGGTTCAGGTGTCCGAGCAGGAAGTGAAGAACTTCCTCGCCTCGGACCTGGGCAAAATGCAGCTTTCCGAAGAACTGCACCTGGCCAATATCCTGATTCCGGACACCGGACAGCGCCAACTCCGAACAGCTCAACGCAGCCGCCGCCAAAACCAAAGCGATCTACGATCGCCTCAAGGCCGGTGCCGATTTCGCGCAAATGGCCATCGCCCAGTCCGGCAGTGACAACGCCCTTGAAGGCGGTGATATGGGCTGGCGTAAAGCCGCTCAATTGCCACCGCCGTTCGACCGTGAACTGAGTTCGATGGAGGTCGGTGGCATTACCCAACCAGCACGCACGCCGGGTGGTTTCATCATCCTGAAGCTGCTGGAGCGCCGTGGTGGCCAGACCTCACTGAAAGACGAAGTACATGTTCGTCACATCCTGGTCAAACCGAGCGAAATCCGTAGCGAAGCGCAAACCAAGGAGCTGGCCGAGAAGATCTACGACCGCATCCAGAATGGTGAAGACTTTGCCACCCTGGCCAAGAGCTTCTCGGAAGATCCGGGTTCGGCCCTTAACGGCGGCGACCTGAACTGGATCGACCCGAAAGCACTGGTGCCAGAGTTCCAACAAGTCATGGCCGATACCCCGCAAGGTGTGTTGTCCAAGCCGTTCAAGACTCAATATGGCTGGCATGTGCTGGAAGTCCTCGGCCGTCGCGCCACCGACAACACCAGTCAAGCCCGCGAACAGCAAGCGCTGAACGTACTGCGCAACCGCAAGTACGATGAGGAGCTGCAAACTTGGCTGCGTCAGATCCGTGACGAGGCCTATGTGGAAATCAAGCTGCCAGGCGCCGAGCAAACAGGCACCGACCAGGCAGTTCAGTGAAACCTCAGCGTTTCGCGGTGACACCCGGCGAGCCCGCCGGCATCGGTCCAGACCTGTGCCTGCTGCTCGCCTCGCAACCTCAGCCACACCCCCTGATTGCCATTACCAGCCGCGACCTGCTCCTTGAGCGGGCCGCGCAGCTGGGTGTGGCTGTGGATTTGCTGGACGTGGCACCGGGCAACTGGCCCAACGTGCCGGCACCGGCAGATAGCTTGTATGTGTGGGACACCCCAATGCACGCCAAGGTCGTGGCCGGGCAGCTGGATACGGCCAATGCGGCGTTTGTGTTGCAAACCCTGACTCGCGCCGGGCAAGGCTGCCTCGATGGCGACTTCGCGGGCATGATCACCGCGCCGGTGCACAAGGGCGTGATCAATGAGTCCGGCATCGCGTTTTCCGGTCACACCGAGTTCCTTGCCGAGCTGACCCACACCACACAAGTCGTGATGATGCTTGCCACCCGCGGCTTGCGTGTAGCCCTGGTGACCACGCACCTGCCGCTGCGTGAAGTTGCCGACGCCATTACCTCCGAGCGTTTGGAGCGCGTGACGCGCATCTTGCATGCCGACTTGCGCCAAAAATTCGGCATCGCCCAACCGCGCATCCTGGTCTGCGGGCTTAACCCCCACGCCGGTGAAGGCGGTCACCTGGGGCATGAAGAAATCGACATCATCGAACCCACCCTGGAGCGTCTGCGCCAAGAAGGCATGGACCTGCGCGGCCCACTGCCCGCGGACACTCTGTTTACCCCCAAATATCTGGAGCACTGCGACGCAGTGCTGGCGATGTACCATGACCAAGGGCTGCCGGTGCTGAAATACAAAGGCTTCGGCGCCGCCGTAAACGTGACTCTGGGCCTGCCGATCATCCGCACCTCCGTCGACCATGGCACTGCCCTGGACTTGGCGGGCAGCGGCAAGATCGATACCGGCAGCCTGCACGTGGCTCTGGAAACCGCCTATCAGATGGCCGAGACCCGTATATGACCGAGCATTACCAACACCGGGCGCGCAAGCGCTTCGGGCAGAATTTCCTGCACGACGCAGGCGTGATCGACCGCATCCTGCGCTCCATTCACGCCAAGCCCGAAGACCGCCTGCTGGAAATCGGCCCAGGCCAGGGCGCACTGACACAAGGCTTGCTGGCCAGTGGCGGGCAGTTGGACGTGGTGGAGTTGGACAAGGACCTAATCCCGATCCTCAATCAGCAATTCGCCGGCAAGTCCAACTTCAACCTGCATCAGGGCGATGCGCTGAAGTTCGACTTCAATAGCCTCAACGCCGCGCCTAATAGCCTGCGCGTGGTCGGCAACCTGCCTTACAACATCTCCACACCGCTGATCTTCCACCTGCTGAACAACGCAGGGATCATCCGCGATATGCACTTCATGCTGCAAAAAGAAGTGGTGGAGCGCCTGGCCGCTGGCCCTGGAGGCGGCGATTGGGGTCGACTGTCGATCATGGTTCAGTACCACTGCCGCGTCGAACACCTGTTCAACGTTGGGCCGGGCGCCTTCAACCCGCCGCCGAAAGTTGATTCGGCCATCGTACGCCTGGTCCCCCATGCCGTGCTGCCACACCCGGCCAAGGATCATCGCTTACTGGAGCGCGTGGTACGCGAGGCGTTCAACCAGCGTCGCAAAACCTTGCGCAACACGCTCAAGGCGCTGCTGAGTAACGCGGAAATCGAAGCCGCTGGCGTGGACGGCAGCCTACGTCCCGAACAACTGGACCTGGCCGCATTCGTGCGCCTGGCCGACCAGTTGGCCATCCAGCCTGCGCCAGCCGCAGACTGAAGCCTGCCGTGCATGGGCCAGACGGCATGTCTGGCCTAGTGCCCACCTCTTGGCCTAGACTGATCCGCATCTGCTGTCTTCCGCTTTTGCTTTTAAGGCCTCTTGCATGTCCGATCCTCGCTACCAGATCGACGTCAGCGTCGTCACCCGCTTCCTGGCGGAACAATCGCAACCTGAACAGAACCGCTACGCCTTTGCCTACACCATCACGGTGAAAAACAACGGGCTGGTGCCGGCTAAACTCCTCTCTCGCCACTGGGTGATTACCGACGGTGACGGCCAGGTCGAAGAAGTCCGCGGCGCCGGCGTTGTCGGCCAGCAGCCATTGATCGACAGCGGCGCCAGCCACACTTACAGCAGCGGCACGGTGATGACCTCCAAGGTCGGAACCATGCAGGGCTCCTATCAAATGAAAGCCACCGACGGTCATTTATTCGACGCCATGATCAAACCATTCCGTCTCGCCGTGCCCGGAGCCCTGCACTGATGGCGACGTATGCGGTCGGTGACCTGCAAGGTTGCCTGGAGCCCCTCAAATGCCTGCTGGAACGGGTCGCCTTCGACCCGGCGCAGGATCGCCTGTGGCTGGTGGGTGATTTGGTCAACCGTGGCCCCGAGTCGCTGGAAACCCTGCGCTACCTGTATAACCTGCGACATTCGTTGGTTTGCGTGTTGGGCAATCACGACCTGCACCTGCTGGCAGCGGCGAATAACATCGAACGTCTGAAAAAAGGCGATACGCTGCGGGAAATTCTCGAAGCACCTGACCGCGACGAACTGCTCGACTGGCTGCGTCGGCAAAAGATCATGCATTACGACGAAGGCCGCCGCATGGCGCTGGTGCATGCCGGCATCGCGCCACAATGGACGCTGAAAAAAGCCCTCAAATGTGCAGCCGAAGTCGAACACGCTCTGGCCGACGATAGCCTGTACACCGCCTACCTCGACGGCATGTACGGCAACGAGCCGGTTAAATGGGATAACGACCTCACCGGCGTCGCTCGACTGCGGGTCATCACCAACTACTTCACGCGCATGCGTTTCTGCACCGCCGAGGGAAAACTGGACCTCAAAAGCAAGGAAGGCGCGGACACCGCATTGCCCGGCTATAAGCCCTGGTTTGCCCATAAAGAACGCAATACCCGTGACACCAAGATCATCTTCGGCCACTGGGCGGCCCTGGAAGGCCAGTGCGATGAGCCCGGCGTGTTTGCCCTCGACACCGGTTGCGTGTGGGGCGGCGCCATGACCTTGATGAACATCGACACCGGCGAGCGTCACCGCTGCCAATGCCAACCCCCTCTTCCCGTTACACAGCCGGCCGCCGCCAAGCGCTAGACGCCGCTTGCCGCCCGCCCAAGGAGCCCGCCATGAGCGAATTCAAACGTATCCCTCCCGAACAAGCCCAGGCCCTGCGCGAGCAAGGCGCGGTAGTAGTCGATATCCGTGACCAGCCGACCTACGCCGCTGCGCACATTGCTGGCGCCAAGCACTTGGACAACGTCAACATCGCTGACTTTATCCGCGACGCCGACCTCGACGCACCGGTGATCGTGGCGTGCTACCACGGTAACTCCAGCCAGAGCGCAGCCGCGTATCTGGTCAATCAAGGCTTCTCCGACGTCTATAGCCTGGATGGCGGGTTTGAGCTGTGGCGTGCGACCTTTCCTGCAGACATCGCATCAGTCGATTCGCAATAATTTTTTTCACACCCCGCTACCCCGCGTGACGCTTGGGCTCGCGCCGTTTCTGACGAACGGCGCGGTCAAACTAATTACGTATCGCGCCTTGACCTCTCCGATTCCGAACTATCCTTAAGCGCAGGCCATCCGAATCAGGGGAGAGCCGGTACACCGGCGTGCGGGTCATCGGTAACGTTTCAGGGTGTTCTGGGGGGAAAACAACCATTGGCGATCGTCGATGGTTGCCAGCATCGACTGATTGATCCGGCGTCGGCTCCACGTATCGAGCGAGGTGACGACGTCATGAGTATTTTTAGCCACTTCCAACAACGCTTCGCATCCACACAGCAGGAGGAACTCACGCTTCAAGAGTATCTCGAGCTGTGCAAGCAGGACCGCAGTGCCTACGCATCCGCCGCCGAGCGCCTGCTGTTGGCCATCGGTGAGCCGGAGCTGGTAGACACCTCGAACAATTCGCGTCTGTCGCGAATATTTTCCAACAAGGTGATCCGCCGTTACCCGGCCTTTGAAGACTTCCATGGCATGGAAGAGTGCATCGATCAGATCGTCTCCTACTTCCGCCACGCCGCCCAAGGCCTGGAAGAGAAGAAACAGATCCTCTACCTGCTCGGCCCCGTCGGCGGCGGCAAGTCGTCCCTGGCAGAAAAGCTAAAACAACTGATCGAGAAAGTGCCCTTCTACGCCATCAAGGGTTCGCCGGTGTTCGAATCGCCTCTTGGCTTGTTCAACGCTACGGAAGATGGCGCAATCCTCGAAGAAGACTTCGGCATACCACGGCGCTATCTCAATACCATCATGTCGCCCTGGGCCACCAAACGCCTGGCCGAGTTCGGCGGCGATATCAGCCAGTTCCGCGTGGTGAAGCTTTATCCATCGATCCTCAATCAGATCGGCGTGGCCAAGACTGAACCGGGGGACGAGAACAACCAGGATATTTCCGCATTGGTGGGCAAGGTCGATATCCGCAAACTGGAAGAATTCCCGCAGAACGACGCCGACGCTTACAGCTACTCAGGCGCATTGTGCCGGGCCAACCAGGGCCTGATGGAGTTCGTGGAAATGTTCAAGGCACCGATCAAGGTGCTGCACCCACTGCTTACCGCGACCCAGGAAGGCAACTACAACAGTACCGAAGGCCTGGGCGCCATTCCATTTACAGGCATCCTGCTGGCCCACTCCAACGAATCGGAATGGCACACCTTCCGCAATAACAAGAACAACGAGGCGTTCATCGATCGGATCTACATCGTCAAGGTGCCGTACTGCCTGCGGGTCAGTGATGAGATCAAGATCTACGACAAGCTGCTGTTCAACAGCTCCTTGTCCAAGGCTCATTGCGCGCCCGACACCCTGAAGATGCTGGCCCAGTTCACCGTGCTGTCACGGCTAAAAGAGCCGGAAAACTCCAACATCTACTCAAAAATGCGGGTGTACGACGGCGAAAACCTCAAGGACACCGACCCCAAGGCCAAGTCTATTCAGGAATATCGCGACTCCGCTGGAGTAGACGAGGGCATGAATGGCCTGTCGACCCGCTTCGCGTTCAAGATCCTGTCCAAAGTGTTCAACTTCGATCCCCACGAGATTGCCGCCAACCCGGTACATCTGCTGTATGTGCTGGAACAGCAGATCGAACAGGAGCAGTTCCAGGCCGAAACCCGCGAACGTTACCTGCGATTCCTCAAGGAATACCTGGCACCGCGCTATATCGAGTTTATCGGCAAGGAAATCCAGACTGCGTACTTGGAGTCCTACAGCGAATACGGCCAGAACATCTTCGACCGCTACGTGTTGTATGCGGACTTCTGGATCCAGGATCAGGAGTACCGCGACCCCGAAACCGGCGAAATTCTCAACCGCGTAGCGCTCAACGAGGAATTGGAAAAAATCGAAAAACCGGCCGGCATCAGCAATCCGAAGGATTTCCGCAACGAAATCGTCAATTTCGTACTGCGCGCCCGTGCCAACAACAACGGCAAGAACCCTACCTGGCTCAGCTACGAGAAGCTGCGGGTGGTTATCGAAAAGAAAATGTTCTCCAACACCGAGGATCTGCTGCCGGTCATCAGTTTCAATGCCAAGGCCAGCAAGGAGGATCAGCAAAAACACAACGACTTCGTTACTCGAATGGTCGAGCGTGGCTATACCGACAAACAGGTACGCCTTCTTTCGGAATGGTACCTGCGGGTCCGGAAATCGCAGTGAGAGAAGCAGCTGTAAGCTTCTAGCGACAAGCGGCAAGGGAAAAGCGACAGAGCCCGTCAGTGGGCTCTGCCTTGCGGCTTGAAGCTCACGACTTGAAGCTCCCCGGAGGGGCCCCATGAGCTATGTGATCGACCGACGCCTTAATGGCAAGAACAAGAGCACGGTTAACCGCCAGCGTTTTCTGCGGCGTTACCGTGACCACATTAAAAAGGCGGTTGAAGAAGCCGTCAGCCGCCGCTCCATCACGGACATGGAGCACGGCGAACAAATCAGCATCCCCGGACGTGACATCGACGAACCCGTCCTGCACCACGGCAGAGGCGGCAAACAGACCGTCGTGCATCCTGGCAATAAGGAGTTCACCACGGGTGAGCATATCCAGCGTCCCCCAGGCGGTGGCGGCGGCAAGGGCCCGGGCAAAGCCGGCAACTCCGGTGAGGGCATGGACGAGTTCGTGTTCCAGATCACTCAGGAGGAGTTTCTCGAATTCATGTTCGAGGATTTGGAACTGCCTAACCTGGTCAAACGCAACCTGACCGGCACCGACACCTTCAAGACCGTACGCGCCGGCATCAGCAACGAAGGCAACCCCTCACGGATCAATATCATCCGCACCCTGCGCTCAGCTCACGCGCGGCGGATCGCCTTGTCAGGCAGTAGCCGCGCCAAGCTGAAGCAGGCCAAAGAGGAACTGGCGCGCTTGAAGCGGGATGAGCCGGACAACTTCGGTGATATCCAGGAGATAGAGGCAGAAATCGAAAAACTCAGTGCACGCATTCACCGCGTGCCGTTTCTCGATACGTTCGATTTGAAATACAACTTGCTGGTCAAACAACCCAATCCCAGCTCCAAGGCCGTGATGTTCTGCCTGATGGACGTGTCCGGCTCCATGACCCAGGCCACCAAGGACATCGCCAAACGTTTCTTTATCCTGCTGTACCTGTTTCTCAAGCGGAACTACGACAAGATCGACGTTGTGTTTATCCGCCATCACACCAGCGCGCGGGAAGTCGACGAAGAGGAGTTTTTCTACTCGCGTGAAACCGGCGGCACCATTGTTTCCAGTGCCTTGAAGCTGATGCAGGAGATCATGGCCGAGCGCTACCCGGCCAACGAATGGAATATCTACGCCGCCCAGGCCTCGGACGGCGATAACTGGAACGACGACTCGCCAATCTGCCGCGACATTCTGATCAACCAGATCATGCCGTTCGTGCAGTACTACACTTACGTCGAAATTACCCCCCGTGAGCACCAGGCCCTGTGGTTCGAATACGAGCGTATCGGCGAAGCGTTTGCCGACACGTTCGCCCAGCAGCAATTGGTCTCGGCCGGCGATATCTACCCGGTCTTCCGTGAACTCTTCCAGCGCAGGTTAGTGACATGACCGCCAAAAAAGAGACTAAGCGCCAACCCCTCTCCACCGGGTCCGAATGGACCTTTGAACTGATCCAGGCCTATGACCGGGAAATCAGCCGTATTGCGGCGGGTTATGCCCTGGACACTTACCCCAACCAGATCGAGGTGATCACCGCCGAACAAATGATGGACGCCTATGCCTCGGTCGGCATGCCCCTGGGCTACCACCATTGGTCATACGGCAAACACTTCCTCAGCACCGAAAAGTCCTACAGTCGTGGCCAGATGGGCCTGGCGTACGAAATCGTCATCAACTCCGACCCCTGCATCGCTTATCTGATGGAAGAAAACACCATCTGCATGCAGGCGCTGGTCGTGGCCCACGCCTGCTATGGGCATAACAGTTTTTTCAAGGGCAATTACCTGTTCCGCACCTGGACCGATGCCAGTTCAATCATTGATTACCTGGTGTTCGCCAAGCAGTACATCATGCAATGCGAGGAGCGGCACGGCATCGATGCTGTGGAGGATCTGCTCGACTCCTGCCATGCCCTGATGAACTACGGGGTCGACCGCTACAAACGGCCTTATCCGATTTCCGCCGAGGAAGAGCGCCTGCGCCAGAAAGAGCGCGAAGAGCATTTGCAGAAACAGATCAATGATCTATGGCGCACGATTCCAAAACGCGCCGGCAAAAATAACGATAAGGATAATGCGCGCTTCCCCGCCGAACCCCAGGAAAACATCCTGTATTTCCTCGAAAAACACGCGCCGCTGCTGGAGCCCTGGCAAAGAGAAATCGTGCGTATCGTGCGCAAGATCGCCCAGTACTTCTACCCTCAACGCCAGACCCAGGTAATGAACGAGGGCTGGGCAACCTTCTGGCACTACACGCTGATGAACGACCTTTATGATGAAGGCCTGGTTACCGACGGCTTTATGATGGAGTTCCTCACTTCCCACACCAGCGTGGTGTTCCAGCCGGGTTTCGACAGTCCCTATTACAGCGGCATCAACCCCTATGCGCTGGGCTTTGCCATGTACCGCGATATCCGGCGCATGTGCGAAAACCCCACCGAGGAGGACCGTCGTTGGTTCCCGGAAATCGCGGGCAGTGACTGGCTGTCCACGATCAAGTTCGCCATGAGCAGCTTTAAGGATGAGAGTTTTATCCTGCAGTACCTGTCACCCAAGGTGATCCGCGACCTCAAGCTGTTCAGCATTCTGGATGACGATCTCAAGGACGATCTGGTGGTACCGGCCATCCATGACGAGCCGGGCTACCGCATCATCCGCGAAACCCTGGCCGCGCAATACAACCTGGGCAATCGCGAACCCAATGTGCAGATCTACAGCATCGATGTACGCGGCGACCGTTCGCTGACGTTGCGTCATCAACAGCACGATCGCAAGCCGTTGGGCGACTCCACCGATGAAGTCCTCAAGCACCTGCATCGGCTATGGGGTTTCGACATTCATCTGGAAACCTTACAAGGCGATCAGGTCATGAAGACCCACCATGTCCCGCCGCGCAGCGATCACAATGACAACGACTATGGCCGCCTGGACATGGCCGTCGTGCATCTCTGAAGCAGCAAAGCCTCCATCGGTCAGGCACAGACGGTATCCTGTGCAGCTAATGGAGGCTTTTTCATGAAGATCTACAAAGTTGGCGGCGCAGTGCGCGACCGCTTGCTGGGCATCGACGTCACTGACATTGACCGCGTCGTTGTCGGCGCGACCACCGAAGAGATGCTGGCCAAGGGGTTCAAGCCTGTCGGCGCTGATTTTCCGGTATTTCTGGACCCGAAGAACGGCGACGAATACGCCCTCGCCCGCACCGAACGCAAGAGTGGCCGGGGTTATGGCGGCTTTGTGTTCCATGCAAGCCCAGAAGTTACGCTGGAAGAAGACCTGATTCGCCGCGACCTGACCATCAATGCCATGGCGGAGGACGATGACGGCAACCTGATCGACCCTTACAACGGCCAGCAAGACCTGAAAGCCCGCGTCCTGCGCCATGTTTCCCCGGCGTTCGCCGAAGATCCCCTGCGAGTGCTCCGCGTAGCAAGGTTCGCCGCGCGTTATGCACATTTGGGTTTCAAAGTCGCACCGCAAACCCTCGCGCTAATGCGCCAACTCAGCGAGTCCGGAGAACTGGAAGCTCTGACCCCTGAACGCAGTTGGAAGGAAATCTCCCGCGCATTAATGGAAGATCAGCCTCAGGTGTTTATTCAGGTACTGCGCGACTGCAACGCGCTGAAAACCCTGATGCCTGAAGTCGACGCCCTGTTCGGCGTACCGCAGCCCGAGGCACACCATCCTGAAATCGACACCGGCGTGCATACCCTCAGCGTGCTGGAACAGGCCGCTCTGCATCGGCAACCGTTGACCGTTCGCTGGGCCTGCTTGCTCCACGATCTGGGTAAAGGCCTGACACCTGTGGATAAGTTGCCGCAGCACATTGCCCACGAACATAGGGGGCTGAAGCTGATCAAGGCGGTCAATGAACGCTTCAAAGTGCCGCGGGACTGCCAGGAGCTGGCGCTGCTGGTCGGCCAATATCACACCCACGGCCATCGCGCCCTGGAGCTGAAAGCCTCGACACTGCTAGAGTTGTTGCAAAGTTTTGACGTGTATCGCCGGCCGCAGCGTTTCGAAGAATTCGTGGTCGCCTGCGAAATGGACGCCCGTGGTCGCAAAGGCCTTGAGCAACGCAGTTATCCACAGGCGGATTATCTGCGCGGTGCGGCGCAAGCGGCACGTAGCGTTGCGGTGGCGCCGCTGCTGGAGAAAGGTTTCAAGGGCCCTGAACTGGGTGAAGCGCTCAAGCGGGAAAGACTCAAGACACTCAAGGCTTACAAGGAACAGCGCGCTTTATAACAGCGCGCTCGGCGTCAATGGCTGGCCCCGCCATTCAAATGCAACCGGCGCCAGCACCTGATCGATATGCGAATCGCGCCATAAGTGCGCCATCGTCTTGCCCGCTTCGGGGTGTAGGCGATCCGGTGCCATCAACGACAGCGGCCATAAAACAAAGGCGTTTTTGAGGATTTCCGCTCGCGGCAGCACCAAACCGTCAAAGTTGCCGACCAGTTCGCCGTACAACAGCACATCGATATCCAGGGGCAACCCTTTGCGATCCGGCGCATAGCGACCGTTATCCGCTTCAATCGACTTCAACCGGCGATCCAGCTCCATCAACGGCAGGTCGGTATACGCCGACACGACCAGGTTGAAGAACGGCCCGCTCTTGATACCGACCGGCTGGCTCTCGAACACTGCCGAACAGCGTACATCCACCAGAAAGCCCGCCAGCGCATCCAGCCCCGCGCGCAAGTGGCGTTCGCGCTCGATATTGCTGCCAAGGCCAAGGTAAATCTGAGTTAGCGACATCCGCGCTCGATCTCCACGCCGACACCCTTGGCGGCCGGGACGGCTCCGGGCTTGGTCAATTTGAGGTGCAGCCAGGGAATCTGGAATTCGCCCATCAAGACTTCGGCCAGACGCTCGGCAAAGGTTTCCACCAACTGGAACTGGGATTGCTCGGCGAACTCCTGGATCCGTGCGGATACGCTCGCGTAGTCCAGCGCCAGGGTCAGGTCGTCACCGGCCGCGGCCGGGCGATTGTCCCAGGCGAAGCTCAGGTCCAGACGCAGGCATTGTCGGATGCCGCGCTCCCAGTCGTAGGCCCCGATCACGGTGTCGACTTCCAGGCCTTCGATAAACACTCTGTCCAAGCACTCTTCTCCGCAGCACGACAAGGGCGCGATGCCCCGTTAGAATCAGGGCGTCCTCGCCCGGAATAGTTAGCATGTTTTGGTCACTGGCGATTCTCGCCTACCTGCTCGGCTCGCTGTCCTTCGCCATTTTGCTCAGCCGCCTGACGGGAAATCCCGATCCGCGAATGGGTGGCTCCGGCAATGCCGGCGCTACCAATATGCTGCGTCTGGCCGGCAAAAAACTTGCGGTCCTGACATTACTAGGCGATGTGTGCAAAGGCCTGTTGCCCGTGCTGATCGCCAGCCTTGCCGGCCTGACCCTGCAACAACAGGCCTGGGTGGGCGTATGTGCCGTACTCGGCCATCTGTTTCCCTTGTACTTTCGCTTTCGCGGCGGCAAAGGTGTCGCTACGGCGGCCGGCATGCTGCTGGGGATCTACCCGCCGGCGGCGCTACTGGCCGTACTGGCCTGGCTGCTGACGTTCTACCTGACCCGCACCAGCTCGCTGGCAGCGCTGATCGCCACGCCCCTGACCTTGCCGTTGCTGGCCTGGCAGGAACCGGCGGCGCTATTACCGATGAGCGTGTTGACGCTGCTGATCGTCTGGCGCCATCGCGGCAATTTACGCGACCTGTTTGCTGGGCGCGAACGGCATTTTTAAATACCGGTTCACACCCCCGTTACAAAGGCGACAACTGCTCCATCGGCCAGCGCGCCTGCACGCTGATCGCCAGGCTTTCATGCTGCCCCGCCTGCAAACGCTGGCAACCGGCATAGGCAATCATCGCGCCATTATCGGTGCAGAATTCAGGGCGGGCGTAGAACACATCGCCCTTCATATCGCCGAGCATTTTTTCCAGAGAACTGCGCAACGCCTTGTTGGCGCTGACGCCGCCGGCGATCACCAGACGTTTCATGCCCGCTTGCTTGAGGGCGCGCTTGCACTTGATGGTCAAAGTCTCCACCACGGCCTGCTGGAACGCCAGCGCGATGTCGCAACGGACTTGTTCGCTGTCGTCCCCGGCGCTGATGCTTTGCTGCCAGGTATTGAGCGCGGAGGTTTTCAAGCCGCTGAAGCTGAACATCAGGCCCGGGCGATCGCACATGGGCCGCGGGAACGTGTAGCGACCGGCGACGCCCTTTTCGGCGAGGCGGGCGATTTCCGGTCCACCGGGATAATTGAGGCCCATCATCTTGGCGGTCTTGTCGAAAGCTTCGCCGGCCGCATCATCCAAGGACTCGCCGAGGAGGGTGTATTGGCCGATGCCGTCCACCTGAACCAGCTGCGTATGACCGCCGGATACCAACAAAGCGACGAACGGGAACTGTGGCGGTGCTTTTTCCAGCATCGGGGCCAATAAATGGCCTTCCATATGGTGCACTCCGAGGGCCGGAATGCCCCAGGCGAAAGCCAATGCCTGGGCGCAAGAGGCCCCAACCAGCAGGGCTCCGACCAATCCAGGGCCGGCGGTGTAGGCAATCGCGTCAATCTCGGTCGGCACACAACCGGCCTCGGCCAACACCTGGCGAATCAGCGGCAGCATGCGCTTGACGTGATCACGACTGGCAAGTTCCGGCACCACGCCGCCATAGGCGCGATGCAAGTCGATCTGACTGAACAGTGCGTCGGCCAAAAGCCCGCGTTCACTGTCGTAAAGTGCGACACCGGTTTCGTCGCAGGAGGTTTCAAGTCCCAGTACTAGCATGGGTTTGCGCCTTGTAGAGGCTGAATTCGAAGGCGCGCATAATAGTCGCCGCTCCACTTCCCGACTAGCGGTTTTCGATCAGAGGCTTTGCATTCCGGGCAATGAGGGGTTAACATCCGCAACCCTTAAAAACCGACGACCTCAGCCGTGAATTGTTTGCGACGAGAACGTTGATCCCGGTAATGAAAGAAGGTAGCTCTGGATGCCAGCCGTCAAAGTTAAAGAGAACGAACCCTTCGACGTAGCTCTGCGTCGTTTCAAGCGCTCCTGCGAAAAAGCCGGTGTACTGGCTGAAGTTCGTAGCCGCGAATTTTACGAGAAGCCAACTTCTGAGCGTAAGCGTAAAGCAGCAGCCGCTGTTAAGCGTCACGCCAAGAAAGTTCAGCGCGAACAGCGCCGCGCCGTTCGTCTGTACTAATACACAGACGATCGTAGCAAGCTTCTGCCAAGCCCGGCCCTCAGCCGGGCTAATGGCATTTGCGGATAACGCTTGATGCTTCATCGTCGACGCCGCACATGCGACCGAGACACTGCTTCACACGTCAGGACTGGCTCTTCTGCCAGCGGTGCACGTCTCTTCTGACGAGCCTAACAAGGCTACTGACGAGCACACTTATTTTTATAAACAGGCGATCGACCGTGTCGGCTGTGCCCATCACCGAGCTTCCGAGGCCACCATTGGCCAAGACCGGATGCCTGGGCGACATTTCCAAGCCGAAGACTGATAGACACTAACGTCAGCGAATGTTCGGCAGATACACTTCCTGACAGTCCAAGCAGAGAATTGATGATCAAGCCACCTGACGTGCGCTTGAATACTTCATGGGCCCTCATTTACACGCAGTGATGACGAGAACGCCATGGCCGGGCTAATTCCCCAGAGCTTTATTGACGACCTTCTGAACCGCACCGACATCGTCGATGTTGTCAGCTCGCGCCTGCAAATGAAGAAAGCCGGCAAGAACTACACCGCCTGCTGCCCATTTCACAAAGAAAAGACCCCATCCTTCAGCGTCAGCCCCGACAAGCAGTTCTACTACTGCTTCGGCTGCGGCGCAGGCGGCAATGCCCTCGGCTTTATCATGGACCACGACAACCTGGACTTCCCCCAGGCCGTCGAGGAACTGGCCAAAGCCGCCGGCATGGAAATCCCCCGCGAAGAAAGTGGCCGCCCGCACAAACCGCGACAGCCCACCGATTCGCCGCTGTACCCGCTGCTGACGGCCGCTGCCGACTTTTATCGTCAGGCGCTTAAAAGCCACCCACAGCGTAAAGCGGCCGTTGACTACCTCAAGGGGCGCGGCCTCACCGGTGAAATCGCCCGCGACTTCGGGCTTGGCTTCGCCCCACCGGGGTGGGACAACCTGTACAAACACCTGAGCAGCGACACCCTGCAACAGAAAGCCATGATCGACGCCGGCCTACTGGTGGAAAACGCCGAGACCGGCAAGCGCTATGACCGTTTTCGCGATCGAGTGATGTTCCCGATCCGCGACAGCCGCGGACGGATCATCGCTTTCGGTGGCCGCGTACTCGGCGACGATAAACCCAAGTACCTGAACTCCCCGGAAACGCCGGTCTTCCACAAAGGCCAGGAGTTGTACGGGCTGTTCGAGGCGCGCAAAAACAACCGCAACCTTGACGAAATCATCGTGGTTGAAGGTTACATGGACGTAATCGCCCTCGCCCAACAAGGCCTGCGCAACGCCGTCGCCACCTTGGGTACCGCCACCAGCGAAGAGCACATGAAACGCCTGTTTCGCGTGGTGCCCAGCGTATTGTTCTGCTTCGATGGCGATCAGGCTGGCCGCAACGCGGCTTGGCGCGCACTCGAAGCCACACTGTCGAGCCTGCAAGATGGCCGACGCGCACGCTTCCTGTTCTTGCCCGAAGGCGAAGACCCGGACACCCTGGTGCGTTCCGAAGGCACCGACGCCTTCCGCGCACGCATCAATCAACACGCGCAGCCGCTGGCGGACTATTTCTTCCAACAACTGACTGAAGAAGCCGACCCGCGCTCCCTCGAAGGCAAGGCCCACATGGCCACCCTCGCAGCGCCGCTGATCGACAAAGTGCCCGGCGCTAACCTGCGCACCTTGATGCGCCAGCGCCTTTTGGAAATCACCGGACTCAGCGGCGAAGCCGTGAGCCAACTGGTCCATAACGCACCGCAGGATACCCCGCCCGCCTACGACCCCGGCATGGACTATGACGCCATGCCTGACTATGCCGACTTCCATCCACAGCAGGAGGCATATGCCCCGCAGCAGGAATGGATACCAAAAAAACCCGGCGCCGGCGGCAAGAAGTGGGACAACAAGAAACCCTGGAACAAGAACGGTAAACGCGGTGATCGCGATGAGGCATATGCCCCGCGCACCCCGGTCGCTGTAGAAGCGCCAACGCTGATTGCCCTGCGCACACTAATTCACCACCCGCAATTGGCGGGCAAGGTTGAAAGTGCGGATCATTTTGCCAACGAGAGCAACACTTACGCCCAGGTACTGATCGCATTGATCGAGGCGATGCAGAAAAATCCTAAGCTAAACTCTATTCAGCTGATGGCTCGTTGGCATGGCACCGAACAAGGCCGACTGTTGAAAGCGCTCGCGGAAAAGGAGTGGCTAATTGACGGCGATAACCTTGAACAACAGTTTTTAGACACCATTACTAGGTTATCCGCGGGTCAGCATACGCAGACCCTCGATGAACTTATCAAGAGAGCAAGGCAGCCTGGATTATCGGCTGAAGAGCAAATTCAGATAGCAAAACAGATGCGCGACCTCTTAAAACAGAATGTTTCCGCATCAAACCCGACCTCAGCTGGCGTGTGAGGTCATAGCTCGGGTATAATCCTCGGCTTGTTTTTTGCCCGCCAAGACCTTCAGTGGATAGGGTGTTATGTCCGGAAAAGCGCAACAGCAGTCTCGTATCAAAGAGTTGATCACACTGGGTCGTGAGCAGGGTTACCTGACTTACGCGGAGGTCAACGACCACCTGCCTGAGGATATTTCAGATCCAGAGCAGGTGGAAGACATCATCCGCATGATTAACGACATGGGGATCAACGTATTCGAAACTGCGCCAGATAAGGATTCCCTTATGCTGGCCGACGCCGATACCGACGAAGCCGCCGCTGAAGAAGCTGCCGCCGCGTTGGCTGCGGTGGAGACCGATATCGGTCGCACGACGGACCCTGTGCGCATGTATATGCGTGAAATGGGTACGGTCGAGCTGCTGACACGTGAAGGCGAAATTGAAATCGCCAAACGTATCGAAGAGGGCATCCGTGAAGTGATGGGCGCAATCGCGCACTTCCCAGGCACGGTTGACCACATTCTCTCCGAGTACACCCGTGTGACCACCGAAGGTGGCCGCCTCTCCGACGTCCTGAGCGGTTACATCGACCCGGATGACGGCATTGCGCCGCCTGCCGCCGAAGTGCCACCGCCTGTCGATGCGAAAGCCGCGAAAGCCGACGACGATTCCGATGACGACGATGCTGAAGCCAGCAGCGACGATGAAGAAGAAGTCGAAAGCGGTCCGGACCCGATCATCGCTGCCCAGCGCTTCGGTGCGGTTTCCGATCAAATGGAAATCACCCGCAAGGCCCTGAAAAAGCACGGTCGCGCCAACAAGCAGGCCATTGCCGAGCTGCTGGCACTGGCTGAGCTGTTCATGCCGATCAAGCTGGTACCGAAGCAATTCGAAGGCTTGGTTGAACGCGTTCGCAGCGCTCTTGAGCGCCTGCGTGCACAAGAGCGTGCAATTATGCAGCTCTGTGTTCGTGATGCACGCATGCCGCGTACAGACTTCCTGCGCCAGTTCCCGGGCAACGAAGTGGACGAAAGCTGGACCGACGCACTGGCCAAAGGCAAAGCGAAGTACGCTGAAGCCATCGGTCGCCTGCAACCGGACATCATTCGTTGCCAGCAGAAGCTGAGCGCGCTTGAGGCCGAAACCGGTCTGACGATTGCCGAGATCAAGGACATCAACCGTCGCATGTCGATCGGTGAGGCCAAGGCCCGCCGCGCGAAGAAAGAGATGGTTGAAGCCAACTTGCGTCTGGTGATCTCCATCGCCAAGAAGTACACCAACCGTGGCCTGCAATTCCTCGACCTGATCCAGGAAGGCAACATCGGCTTGATGAAGGCTGTGGACAAGTTCGAATACCGTCGCGGCTACAAGTTCTCGACTTATGCCACCTGGTGGATCCGTCAGGCGATCACTCGCTCGATCGCCGACCAGGCCCGCACCATCCGTATTCCGGTGCACATGATCGAGACCATCAACAAGCTCAACCGTATTTCCCGGCAGATGCTGCAGGAAATGGGTCGCGAACCGACCCCGGAAGAGCTGGGCGAACGCATGGAAATGCCTGAGGATAAAATCCGCAAGGTATTGAAGATCGCTAAAGAGCCGATCTCCATGGAAACCCCGATTGGTGATGACGAAGACTCCCACCTGGGTGACTTCATCGAAGACTCGACCATGCAGTCGCCAATCGATGTCGCCACCGTTGAGAGCCTTAAAGAAGCGACTCGCGATGTACTGTCCGGCCTCACTGCCCGTGAAGCCAAGGTACTGCGCATGCGTTTCGGCATCGACATGAATACCGACCACACCCTTGAGGAAGTCGGTAAGCAGTTTGACGTGACCCGCGAGCGGATCCGTCAAATCGAAGCCAAGGCGTTGCGCAAGTTGCGCCACCCGACGCGAAGCGAGCATCTACGCTCCTTCCTCGACGAGTGATACCAGAACCCCCGGCCCAGGCCGGGGGTTTTGTTTTGCCCAGATAAAAATCCCCGCTTCACCCCTCCTGAGAAATGCCCGTCTACACTCGAAACATTCCCCGTGCCATAACGAGACCGTTATGCCCAGTTTGCCGACCGTGATACTGCTGTCGCTGCTGACCTGGACCGCAACGGCTGGCGCGTTGACTCTCACTGAAGATGAGCGTGGCTGGTTGGCGGACCATCAGGAGCTGCGCTTGGGGGTGGACACTTCGTGGCCTCCCTTCGAATATCGTGACGAGAATGGCCACTACCAGGGCCTGGCTGCGGACTATGTGCGCCTGATTCAGGATCGCCTGGGCATCAAGATTAAACTGATCGAGCCGGCGAGCTGGGGCCAGGTGTTGGAGCAGGCTCGAAACAGTCAACTCGATCTCATACCGGGCGTCATGTCCACACCGGAGCGCCAGAACTTCCTGGCCTTCACTCGACCTTACATCGACTTTCCAATGGTCATCCTTGCTCACGAAGGTGGGACGCGCCCGCGCACGCTCAAGGAGCTCTATGGGTTAAAAATTGCCGTAGTGGAAAACTACGCCCCCCATGAATTACTGCGTACCCATCATCCCGATCTCAATCTGGTCGCCTTGCCCAATGTCAGCTCCACGCTCCAGGCGCTGGCCACCGGAAAGGTGGACGCCGTAGTCAGCGACCTGGCCTCCAGCGTCTGGAGTCTGCGCGAACTCAAACTTGAAGGCTTATATGTCAGTGGTGAAACGCCCTACCGCTACCAACTGGCGATGGGGGTACCACGGAACGACAAGATACTGGTGAGCATCCTCGACAAAGTACTGGCGGACCTCAGCCCTGACGAAACCAGCGCGATCCAGCAACACTGGGTGGGTAATTTCTCGGATAACCGCACTTTCTGGAACGATCTGCTGCTATACGGCCTGCCCGCACTGCTGTTGATGAGCGCCGTATTGATCATCGCGATTCGGATCAATCGCCGGCTCAGCTCGGAGATTTCCCGCCGCGTCGCGCTTGAACAAGAACTGCGCAGTAGCGAATACCACTACCGCAGCCTGGTGGAGAGTTTGTCGGCCATTGCCTGGGAAGCCAGCATCGCTGATTTTACCTACAGCTATGTGTCCCCCCACGCCGAGGAACTGCTGGGCTATCCCCGCGCGCATTGGCTGATTCCAGGGTTCTGGCGCAACATCATCCACCCGCCGATCTGACCCGCACCGAAGCCTATTGCCACCGTGAAACCCGCGCCAAGCGCGATCACAGCGTTGACTACCGCGTAATCACTGCCGACGGCCGCTGCCTGTGGGTACGCGACATCGTTAGCCTGATCGAACACGGCCATGAGCCCGTCCTGCGCGGCTTGATGATTGATATCAGCGAAGCCAAGCGCACCGAAGAGGCGCTGCAGCTGTCCGAGCAGAAGTTCGCTTCGGTGTTCCAACAATGCCCGGACATATTAGTAATCGCCCGTTTCAGCGATGGTTGCCTGCTAGAGGTCAATAAAGCGTTTGAAGACCAGATCGGCTTAAGCGCTGCTCAAGTACTGGGTAAAACCGCCACTGAATTGAACATTTGGGGCATCGACGACGCAGGGCCCGACTTGCTGCATCGGGTGCAGACCACCAGCATTCGCAATCTGGAAATGTCCTTTCGACGCAGCAACGGCCAAGCCTTCACCGGGCTGATTTCCGCGGAGCCATTCCAGCTCGACATGGTGGAAGCCATCGTCGTGGTGGTGCGCGACATCACCCAGCTCAAGGAAACCCAGCAACAGCTGCAAACCTCCGAGGAGAAATTCGCCAAGGCCTTTCATGCCTCGCCCGATGGCTTGCTGCTCAGCCGCCAGCGCGACGGGCTGCTGATTGAGTTCAACGAAGGTTTCAGTCGCCTCACCGGTTTCACCGCCGCCACGTCCATCGATCAGACCGCCTTGGAGCTGGGCATCTGGGTCGACCTCAATGAACGCAAACACCTGTTGGAACTGATGCGCCGCGACGGGTTTGTGCGCGATTTCATCTGTCATATCCGCCGTGCCGACGGCCTGATACGTCTGTGCGAATTGTCCAGCCGCCCGCTACCCATTGGCGACGAGGCCTGCATGCTCACCATTGCCCGGGACATCACTGAACGCCAGCTGATGCAAGAAAAGCTGCAGCAGGCCGCCACTGTGTTCGAGAGCACCGCTGAAGGCGTACTGATTACCGACACTCGGCAGAACATCATCGCCGTCAACCGCGCCTTCAGCGAGATCACCGGCTACAGCGAGGCCGAAGCACTTGGCCAAACACCACGCTTGCTGGCCTCCGGTCTGCATGACAGTGCCTTCTATGCGGCGATGTGGCATCAGTTGACCTCTCACGGCCATTGGCAGGGCGAGATTTCCAACCGGCGCAAGAGCGGCGAGCTTTACCCCAGCTGGTTAACCATCAGCGCCGTGCGTAACCGCGAGAATGTCGTCACTCACTTCGTGGCGGTGTTCGCCGATATCTCCAGCCTCAAACTGGCCCAGGCCCGACTCGACTACCAAGCTCATCATGACCCCCTTACCGGCCTGCCGAATCGCACGCTGTTTGAAAACCGGCTACAAGCCGCGCTCAACGGCCATCAGCAAACCGGCAAACAAGGCGCTGTGCTGTTCCTCGACCTCGACCGCTTCAAGCACATCAATGACAGTCTCGGCCACCCTGTCGGCGACCTGCTGCTTAAAGGCATCGCGCTGCGCCTCAAGGAGCAACTGCGCGACATCGACACCGTCGCGCGTCTGGGCGGCGACGAATTCATCATCCTGTTACCCGGCCTGCAACATGAAGGCGATGCCGAGCACTTGGCCAATAAACTGCTGGCATGCTTCACGCCGCCGTTTCAGGCCGGCGAGCATGAGTTCTTTATCAGCGCGAGCATCGGCACCAGCCTCTATCCCCAGGACGGCACCGACGTCGCCACTCTGGTCAAGAACGCCGATGCCGCGATGTACCGCTCCAAGGCCAAGGGGCGTAATCGTGTCGAATGCTATACCCGCGACCTCACGGTTCAAGCCAAGGAGCGCGTAGCCTTGGAACATGAGCTGCGCCGCGCCATCGAACGCAATGAGTGCAGCCTCTATTACCAACCCAAACTCTGCCT
This sequence comes from Closterium sp. NIES-67, assembly GCA_027943415.1. Classification (NCBI taxonomy): domain Eukaryota; kingdom Viridiplantae; phylum Streptophyta; class Zygnematophyceae; order Desmidiales; family Closteriaceae; genus Closterium; species Closterium sp. NIES-67. The sequence goes on along the minus strand of BQMB01001457.1, from coordinate 46,045 downwards.
GAAGACCCACGCCCTGATCGGCGCCGAAGCCTTGATCCGCTGGCACCACCCAACCTTTGGCGACGTGCCGCCCGAACACTTCATCCCGCTCGCTGAAGAGAACGGCATGATCCTGCAAATCGGCGACTGGGTGCTGGAACAAGCCTGCCGCCAACTTCACGCCTGGCAAGGCACGTTCGATGATTTCGGCCCGCTGTCGGTCAACCTCGCCGGCGCACAGTTGCGTCATCCCAACCTGCTGCCGCGCATCGAACAACTGCTGCACGACTACCGCCTGGAGCCCGGCTGCCTGCAACTGGAGATCACCGAAAACTTCATCATGAGCCTGGCCGAAGAAGCCCTCGATGTGCTGCACGAACTCAAACGTTTGGGCGTCCAACTGGCGATCGACGACTTCGGCACTGGGTATTCCTCCCTCAGCTACCTCAAACGCTTGCCGCTGGACTTCCTTAAGATCGACCAATCCTTCGTCCGCGGCCTGCCCGATGACCCCCACGACGTTGCCATCGTGCGCGCCATCATCGCCCTGGGCCACAGCATGCAATTCACCATCATTGCCGAAGGCGTGGAAAACCCCGCACAACAAGCCTTCCTTGCCGACGAAGGCTGCGAACAGATGCAAGGCTACATCGTCAGCCTGCCTTTGCCGCCGGAGCTTTTTGCCGCCACGTTCCTTCGTATGACAGTTGAGGATTTTTCGGATAGCACAGCGAGGAAACCATCGCTATAATCCGCGACCTGTTAAGGGCCTATAGCTCAGTTGGTCAGAGCAGAGGACTCATAATCCTTTGGTCCACGGTTCAAGTCCGTGTGGGCCCACCAACTCCAAAGCCGCGCATTGCGCGGCTTTCGCGTTTCTGGCGTTTGATAAATAGCAGCCAATAATCTCAAAAAGCCTGACACCGTCCACAAAACGTCCATAGCTCACTTGGCAAACAACTGCCCAATATCTTTGAACGCCTTGAATTCCAGTGCATTCCCGCACGGATCAAACAGGAACAACGTGACCTGCTCCCCCACCTGCCCCTTGAAGCGAATATGCGGTTCCAGCACGAACTTCGTCTGCCTGGCTTGCAGGCGCTCGGCCAGGGCATGCCAGTCTTCCCACCCCAACACCACACCAAAATGCGGCACGGGCACGTCGTGGCCATCGACTGCGTTAGTGTGCGCCGCTTGCTGGGACGCGGTCTGCGGGTGTTCGTGGATCACCAGTTGATGGCCGAAGAAGTTGAAGTCGACCCAGTGTTCGCTGGAACGCCCTTCCTCCAGGCCGAAGACCTTACGGTAGAAGTACCGCGCAGCCGCCAGATCGAATACAGGAATTGCCAGGTGAAAAGGAGCGAGTGCCATCAGGTCAACCCTCTTTTGGATTTTGAATGCCTGGGAGTTTAGCCTTGCTCCCGCCGATGAAAAGACGATAGTTTTCGCGCCGAGCTCAAATAATTTCGATGATTTAAGGGGCCGAAGCTGCGCGAATCGCAGCCCTCGTCTCGGTCTCTCGCCATGGCACCTTTGCGGCCACCAGGCTACTTGCTGGCCGGCGCAAGCCTGTAACATGCCCGCCCATCGCCGCCTTCACTGGAGTTCCGCCCTTGTCTGTCCTGGATGAAATCGATCGCCAACTGATCGCCGCGCTGCAGATCAATGCCCGCGAAAGCGTGGCCATGCTGGCCCGCCAACTGGGCATCGCGCGCACCACGGTCACCTCGCGCCTGGCGCGCCTGGAGAAAACCCAAGTGATCACCGGTTATGGCGTGCGCCTGGGCCAGCGCGTGGTGGATGGCGGCCTGCAGGCCTATGTTGGCATCACCGTACAGCCGCGCTCCGGTAAAGAAGTACTGCGCAGGCTCAGCGCCATGGCTCAGGTGCAACAGCTGTGCGCGGTGAGCGGCGAGTTCGATTATGTGGCGTGGTTGCGCACCGATTCGCCGGAACAGTTGGACCAACTGCTGGACCAGATCGGCAGCGTCGACGGTGTGGAGAAAACCACCACGTCGATCATCCTCAGTAACAAATTGGATCGCGGCCAGCCAATTTGACTAATCATCTCGTCATATTGACTAAAATCAATCCAATCCGACGACACATTGCGTCTTATTAACGATCACAACCGTCCCTAAACTGGCTGCCATCTTTTCCTATACTCAGCGGGTCGCGTCCCGCCAAGCCGTCAGTAAGGTCAGCCATGAGCATTCCGTCCAGCACCATCAGCAAGACCAATCGCCACCCTGCCGACGGCAAAAAACCCATCACCATCTTTGGCCCGGACTTTCCGTTTGCATTCGATGACTGGATTGAACATCCGGCCGGCCTGGGCAGCATTCCCGCCGAACACCATGGCGCCGAGGTGGCGATCGTCGGCGCCGGCATCGCCGGGCTGGTTGCGGCTTACGAGCTGATGAAGCTGGGCCTCAAACCGGTGGTGTATGAAGCCTCGAAAATGGGCGGCCGCTTGCGTTCCCAGGCGTTTGAAGGGGCCGAAGGCATCATTGCCGAACTCGGCGGCATGCGCTTCCCGGTGTCGTCCACCGCGTTCTACCACTATGTAGACAAACTGGGTCTGGACACCAAACCGTTCCCCAACCCACTGACACCCGCCTCCGGCAGTACCGTGATCGACCTTGAAGGTCAGACCCACTACGCACAAAAATTGTCGGATCTGCCGGCCCTGTTCCAGGAAGTGGCTGACGCCTGGGCCGATGCGCTGGAGGCCGGTTCGCAGTTCGGCGATATCCAGCAGGCCATCCGCGACCGCGACGTGCCGCGCCTCAAGGCCCTGTGGAACAAGCTGGTGCCGTTGTGGGACGACCGCACGTTTTATGATTTTGTCGCCACTTCCAAAGCCTTCGCCAAACTGTCGTTTCACCACCGCGAAGTGTTCGGCCAGGTCGGTTTCGGCACCGGAGGCTGGGACTCGGACTTCCCCAACTCGATGTTGGAGATATTCCGCGTGGTGATGACCAACTGCGACGACCACCAGCACCTGGTGGTCGGCGGCGTGGCCCAGGTGCCCATGGGCATCTGGCGCCATGTGCCGGAACGTTGCGCCCACTGGCCGGCCGGCACCAGCCTCAGCACACTGCACCGTGGCGCGCCACGGGCTGGGGTCAAGCGTATCGCCCACGCCGCCAATGGCCGCTTTGCCGTCACCGACACCTACGGCGACACCCGCGAATACGCTGCCGTGCTGACCACCTGCCAGAGCTGGCTGCTGACCACCCAGATCGAGTGCGATGAAACCCTGTTCTCGCAAAAGATGTGGATGGCACTGGACCGCACTCGCTACATGCAGTCCTCGAAAACCTTCGTGATGGTCGACCGCCCGTTCTGGAAGGACAAAGATCCGGAAACCGGCCGTGACCTGATGAGCATGACCCTCACCGACCGTCTGACCCGGGGCACTTACCTGTTCGACAATGGCGACGACAAGCCTGGGGTGATCTGCCTGTCCTACTCGTGGATGAGCGATGCGCTGAAGATGCTGCCGCAGCCCATCGATAAACGGGTGAAACTGGCCCTGGACGCGTTGAGCAAGATCTACCCGAAAGTCGACATCAAGGCGCGCATCATCGGCGACCCGATCACCGTGTCCTGGGAGGCCGACCCGCATTTCCTCGGAGCCTTCAAAGGCGCGCTGCCTGGGCACTATCGTTATAACCAGCGCATGTATGCGCACTTTATGCAAAAGGACATGCCTGCCGAACAACGCGGGATCTTCATCGCCGGGGACGACGTGTCCTGGACACCCGCGTGGGTGGAAGGCGCGGTACAAACCTCACTGAATGCCGTATGGGGCATCATGAATCACTTTGGCGGTCGCACTCACCCCGAAAACCCGGGGCCAGGTGATGTGTTCGACGAGATCGGACCAATCGCCCTCGCCGATTAAGGAGCCAGGCCATGCGTGTCGCGATCTACCAATGCCCACCGCTGCCGCTGGATGTGGCCGCGAACCTCAAACGCTTGCACACCGTGGCGCACGAGGCGTCCGGCAGCGCCGATGTGTTGGTGCTGCCGGAGATGTTTCTGACCGGCTATAACATCGGGGCCAAAGCCGCCGGGGCGCTGGCCGAAGCGCCGGACGGGGACTCGGCGCAAGCGATTGCCAAGCTGGCGAAAAACGCCGGCCTGGCCATCCTGTATGGCTACCCGGAACGGGCCAATGACGGGCAGATCTACAACGCCGTGCAACTGATCGACGCCAACGGTCAGCGCCTGTGCAATTACCGCAAGACTCATTTGTTCGGCGATCTGGACCACTCGATGTTCAGTGCCGGGGACGATGATTTCCCGCTGGTGGAACTCAACGGCTGGAGGCTCGGGATGCTGATCTGTTACGACTTGGAGTTCCCGGAAAACACCCGGCGCCTGGCCCTGGCCGGCGCCGAACTGATTCTGGTGCCCACCGCGAATATGGTGCCGTTCGATTTCGTCGCCGACGTAACCGTGCGAGCGCGGGCCTTCGAGAACCAGTGCTACGTGGCTTACGCCAACTACTGCGGGAACGAAGAGGACATTCACTATTGCGGGCAGAGCAGCCTGGCAGCACCGAATGGCGAGCGCATCGCCCTCGCAGGTCTGGATGAGGCCTTGATTGTCGGCACCCTGGATCACCAGGCAATCCTCAACGCGCGCATGGCCAATGACTATTTGCAGGACCGTCGCCCCGAGCTGTACGGCACGCTGCACAAGCCCTGATCCCGCAGGTTTGCTAGCATGAGCGCTTCCCACGCTTTGGAAGTGCCCATGCCCGCCCCGGCCTACCCTCACCCTGCCACCCTGACTCTGGCCAACGGCCTGCGTGTCACCCTGCACGCTGCACCCCATTTAAAGCGCTGCGCCGCTGTGGTGCGGGTGGCCGCCGGTAGCCATGATGCGCCCTTGGCGTGGCCGGGGTTGGCGCACTTTCTGGAACACCTGTTGTTCCTGGGGACTGAGCGCTTTCCGACAGGCGAAGGGCTGATGACCTACGTGCAGCAGCATGGCGGACAGGTCAACGCCAGCACCCGTGAACGCACCACCGAATTTTTCTTCGAACTGCCGGTGTCGAACGTTGCACAAGGGCTGGAGCGGTTGGCGGATATGCTGGCGCGCCCACGCCTGGCACTGGACGATCAGCTACGGGAGCGCGAAGTGCTGCAAGCGGAGTTCGTGGCCTGGTCCCAAGACGCCAAGGCCCAGCAGCAAGTGGCCTTGCTCGAAGGTGTGGCGAACGGTCATCCGCTGCGCGACTTCCATGCCGGCAACCGGGACAGCCTGCCGGTGGAAACCGAGGCCTTTCAGCAAGGCTTGAGGACATTTCACGCGCAGTTCTATCAGAGCGGGCAGATGACACTGAGCCTGGCCGGTCCCCAACCGCTGGATCAACTCCAAGCCCTGGCGCACCGCTTCGGCGAAATCATCGTCCCCGGTTCCGGACAACCACAGGTGGCACCACCAGCCCTGATGCAAAGCCAGCCCCAGGGTTATCGCCATGTCGCCGGACAGCATCTGCACCACGTCATCGCCTGCAACGCACCACGTGAAGCCCTGGAGTTCCTGTGTACCTGGCTCAACAACCCAGCGCCCGGCGGCCTATTGGCCGAACTGCAAGCCCAAGGCCTGGCCACCGCGTTGCACGCCAGCGTGCTCTATCACTTCGCCGGGCAGGCGCTGTTGGACATCGACGTTACGCTCAGCCAGCCAGGCGAGCCGGCAGCTCAGGTTGAAGCGTTGCTGCACGACTGGCTGGGCTTTTTCGCACACAGTGATTGGACGTCACTGCGCGAAGAGTTCGCCCGATTGACCGCGCGCCAGCGGCAGGTCCAGGGCGCATTGGCCCTGGCCCGCAACGACCGCGAAGCCCTGTCGGATCAGGACATCACCGCGCTGCGCACGCTGCTGGATTCACTGCACCTGCCATGCGCTCGGCACTTATGGCAACTGCCCCCCCACAACCCCTTCCTGCGCCCACCGGTCAAAGACCAACGCGCCGGCTTGATTCGTGGCCAGACCAGCGCCCATCGCGGCTTGCGCACCTTTGCCCAGGACCGCTCGCGGGGCCGTAGGGACGCAGCCGCGCTGACCTTCAGCCAGGCCCTACCCATAGACAGCCAGGAAGGTGCGCTGTACTTGAACTGGCGATTTGACTCGCGCGCGCCGTCCGGGCTGGAAGGTGCGCTGCATGCTTTGAGCGAAAACGCTCGCCAAGCGGGGCTTGAGTTGACCGTTGAAACGATCGGCCATGATTGGCGGGTCAGTCTGGTCGGGCTTCACGCGCTCATGCCGACGGTACTTGAAGCGTTAGCGCAAAATCTGACGCAAGCACAGGAAACACCCGACACCACGCCGCCGCTGCTCGCCATTCGTACGCTGCTTAAAGCGCTGCCCGCCTGCTGCGCAGAGACCACGGCCGCAGATGCACATGACACCGTGTCCTGGAACACCGCGCGTTGGCATGGGCTGGGAGTAGGTTTGCCGCCGGCGTGCGAGGCGCTGATAAAGACAGCGGCCGCGCGACTGCCGGGGCAACCGACGAGCATTGAACGCCACACCCGAGACCTCAAAGGCCAACGCGTATGGCATGAGGTCAACACTGACGCCAGCGAAGCAGCCCTGCTGCTGTTCTGTCCGACACCCAGCCCTTCCCTGGCGGATGAAGCCGCGTGGCGCCTGCTCGCTCATCGGGTCCAGGGGCCGTTTTACCAACGCCTGCGGGTGGAACAGCAGATCGGCTACGCCGTGTTCAGTGGTATCCGACAGATCAGCGGGCAGACCGGCCTGTTGTTTGGCGTGCAATCGCCCCATCTGTCGCTGGATGAAATTGTGCAGCAGCTGCACAGTTTCCTGGAGCAGCTGCCTGGGCTGATCGAAGACGACACCGACTTGGGCAACGCGGCCCTGGCGCAGCAGTTCGCTGTCGATACCCTCCCCACCGCACAGGCGTCGCAACTGATTTGGCACTCGCACCTGGCGGGCCATCCGTCGGATTATCTCGCGCTGCTTCAACGACATATCCGTGACTGCACGCACGCAGACCTGCAGCGCGCCGCTCAGCAGCTGAACCACGCCGCTGGTGGCTGGCACTGCGTGGCCAACGGCCCACACACAGCGAACGCTTGGCCTCTCAATAACTGATCATTGCCGCCCCTGTAACAGCCTTTTTCCACCAAGACAGCGCTAACTTGAAAAGAATTAAGTAACATTCCCACGCACGCATCTGAACATCTCCGACAGGAGGTGGACTATATGTATTACTTGGTAGTAAACGTCCCATCCCTTCGTAGGAGTAAGAATATGACCTGGTCCAAACCTGCTTACACTGATCTGCGCATCGGTTTCGAAGTCACCATGTACTTCGCCAGCCGTTAATCCGCTGGGTATTACAACGCCTCGGTTCGCCCGGGGCGTTTTTGTTTTGAGCTTTGCTTGATGGAGCGACCATGTTTGTCCAGATCCTAGGTTCCGCCGCCGGCGGCGGTTTCCCGCAGTGGAACTGCAATTGCGTGAACTGCGCAGGCTTTCGTGACGGCAGCCTGCGGGCCCAAGCGCGCACCCAGTCGTCCATCGCGATTTCCGATGACGGCGTCAATTGGGTGCTGTGCAATGCCTCGCCGGATATTCGTGCGCAACTGCAAGGCTTCGCGCCCATGCAACCGGGCCGCGCCCTGCGTGACACCGGCATCAGCGCGATCATCCTGATGGACAGCCAGATCGACCACACCACCGGCCTGCTGAGCCTGCGCGAGGGCTGCCCGCATCAAGTGTGGTGCACCGACATGGTCCACGAGGACCTGAGCAGCGGCTTCCCGTTGTTCACCATGCTGACCCATTGGAACGGCGGCCTGGCCTGGAACCGTATCGAGCTGGATGCAAGCTTCACCATCCCGGCTTGCCCCAACCTGCGTTTCACTCCGCTGCCGTTGCGCAGCGCGGCGCCGCCCTACTCGCCGCACCGATTCGACCCACACCCGGGCGACAATATCGGTCTGATCGTCGAAGACCTGCGCACCGGCGGCAAACTCTTCTATGCCCCGGGCCTGGGCAAAGTCGACGCGCCATTGCTCGACATCATGGCAAGCAGCGATTGCCTGCTGGTGGACGGCACGATGTGGGACGACGATGAAATGCAGCGCCGTGGCGTCGGCACCCGTACCGGCCGCGAGATGGGCCACCTGGCACAGACCGGCCCCGGCGGCATGCTGGAAGTGCTTGAGCAGTTGCCACAGCAGCGCAAGGTGCTTATCCACATCAACAACACCAACCCAATCCTCGACGAAGATTCCCCCGAGCGGGCCGAGCTGGCGCGGCGCAATGTGGAAGTGGCTTACGACGGCATGAGCATTGAATTGTAGGAGCAAGCGAAATGACTGATACACCGCTGACGCGCGACGCATTCGAACAGGCCCTGCGGGCCAAGGGCGCCTTCTATCATATTCATCACCCCTACCATGTGGCGATGTACGAAGGCCGCGCCACCCGCGAGCAGATCCAAGGCTGGGTTGCCAACCGCTTCTACTACCAGGTGAACATTCCGCTGAAGGACGCCGCAATCCTGGCCAACTGCCCGGACCGTGAAATCCGTCGCGAGTGGATCCAGCGCCTGCTCGACCACGACGGCGCGCCCGGCGAAGACGGCGGCATCGAAGCCTGGCTGCGCCTGGGCCAGGCCGTGGGTCTGGACCCCGACCAACTGCGTTCCCAGGAACTGGTACTGCCCGGCGTGCGCTTTGCGGTGGACGCTTACGTCAATTTCGCCCGCCGCGCCAGCTGGCAGGAAGCGGCCAGCAGCTCGCTGACCGAACTGTTCGCGCCGCAGATCCACCAGTCGCGCCTCGACAGCTGGCCACAGCATTACCCATGGATAGACCCGGCCGGCTACGAATACTTCCGTACCCGTCTGGGCCAGGCTCGCCGCGATGTGGAACACGGTCTGGCGATTACGCTGCAGCACTACACCACCCGTGAGGGCCAGGAGCGCATGCTGGAAATTCTCCAGTTCAAACTGGACATTCTGTGGAGCATGCTGGACGCCATGAGCATGGCCTATGAACTGAACCGCCCGCCGTATCACAGCGTGACCGACCAGCGGGTGTGGCATAAAGGGATCACCCTATGAGCTTTGATCGCAGCAAGACACCCACCTGGCGTCCGGGTTATCGATTCCAATACGAGCCGGCGCAAAAGGGTCACGTGCTGCTCTATCCCGAGGGCATGATCAAGCTCAACGACAGCGCGGCGTTGATCGGGGGGTTGATCGACGGAGAGCGCGACGTCGCGGCGATCATTGCCGAGCTGGATAAACAGTTCCCCGGCGTGCCAGAGCTGGGTGACGACATCGAGCAATTCATGGAGGTCGCCCGTGCAGAGCACTGGATTACCCTTGCCTGAGAAACCGCCGATTGGTCTGCCGCTTTGGCTGTTGGCTGAGCTGACCTATCGTTGCCCGCTGCAATGTCCGTACTGCTCCAACCCCCTGGACTTCGCCGAGCAGGGCAAGGAGCTGAGCACCGAGCAATGGTTCAAGGTATTTCGCGAAGCCCGCGAGATGGGCGCCGCGCAACTGGGTTTTTCCGGGGGCGAACCGCTGGTGCGCCAAGACCTTGCGGAGCTGATCGGCGAAGCACGCAGGCTGGGGTTCTATACCAACCTGATCACCTCCGGCATCGGCCTGACCGAGCAGAAGATCAGCGACTTCAAGAAAGCCGGCCTGGATCATATCCAGATCAGCTTCCAGGCCAGCGACGAACAGGTGAACAACCTGCTGGCCGGCTCGAAAAAAGCATTTGCGCAAAAGCTGGAAATGGCCCGCGCGGTAAAAGCGCATGGCTATCCGATGGTGCTGAACTTCGTCACCCATCGGCACAACATCGACAAGATCGACCGCATTATCGAGCTGTGCATCGCCTTGGAAGCGGATTTCGTCGAACTCGCCACCTGCCAGTTCTATGGCTGGGCGCAGCTCAATCGTGTGGGTCTGTTGCCGACTCGGGAGCAACTGGTACGCGCCGAACGCATCACCAATGAATACCGCGCCAAGCTCGAAGCCGAAGGCCATCCGTGCAAATTGATCTTCGTAACGCCGGACTACTATGAGGAGCGCCCGAAAGCCTGCATGAACGGCTGGGGCAGTATCTTTCTGACGGTGACACCGGACGGCACTGCGCTGCCTTGTCACGGCGCCCGACAAATGCCGGTGCAATTTCCCAATGTGCGCGACCACAGCATGCAGCACATCTGGTACGACTCTTTCGGTTTCAATCGCTTTCGCGGCTACGACTGGATGCCCGAGCCGTGTCGTTCATGCGATGAGAAGGAAAAAGACTTCGGTGGCTGCCGCTGCCAGGCGTTCATGCTCACGGGCGATGCCAGCAATGCCGACCCGGTGTGCAGCAAGTCCGAGCATCACGGCATCATCCTCAATGCACGGGAAGAAGCCGAACACGCCACCCAGACCATCGAGCAACTGGCCTTCCGCAACGAGCGCAACTCACGGCTCATCGCGAAAGGCTGAAGCCTCAACGCTTGGCGATGATATACACCGCATGGACGATGCCTGGGATGTAACCGCACAGGGTCAGCAGAATATTCAGCCAGAACGCGCCGCCGAAACCTACCTGCAGGAACACACCCAATGGCGGCAACAGAATGGCGATGATGATACGAATGAAATCCATGGGTCAGCTCCAATCAATCGGCTCGTGCGAGCCGTGTAGCTAATCGACCTTGGGTGTTCGTGAGGGTTCAGTGGATCTGGCACGAAGCCATGCGTTAACGATCAGGCAAAAAAAAACACCCCCAGCCAAAAGAATCAGGCTGGGGGCGTTGCGTATACCGCGAGACGGTTCAGGAATTGGGGTTAAACGGCAATGCCTTTGCGGCACTGCAATTGCGCGGTGCGCACGCGGGAGAAGGCGCGGGCCAGGCGCAGGAGCATTTCGTCAATGTTGCCTTTGCTCACGGTCAGCGCGGGGGTGAAGCGCAGGCAGTCGGGCTGTGGCGCGGTGAGGATCAGTCCTTCATGTAATGCCGCGTTGACCACTGCATCCGCGGAGTCTTCCGACAACGTCAGCCCCCATAGCAGGCCGTGGCCGCGCACGGCGCCATGGTTATAGCGGTAAGCCAGGCGAGCCAGGCCTTCGCTCAGATAGAGGCCGGTCTCACACACCTGCTCAAGAAAACCGTGTTCCAGCACGCTGTTGAGAACGGCGACACCGGCCGCCGCCATCAGCGCATTGCCATGATGGGTGCCTTCCAGCTCGCCGACATCGAAGCAGCACGCGTTGCCACGCGCCAGCAGCGCCGCCAATGGCACGCCGCCGCCTAGGCCCTTGCCCAGGGTGATGATGTCGGCGCGCACGCCATAGTGCTGCTCGGCCAGTAGTGTTCCGCAACGGCCGATGCCGGTTTGCACTTCATCGAGGATCAGCAAAATCCCCAACTCCCGGCACAGCCGTTCGACGCCCTTGAGGTAGTGCTCGCTGGCGGGCACCACGCCGGCGCCCTGGATCGGCTCAAGCATGATCGCCACCGTCTGAGCGTCCACCGCCGCGTGCAATGCCGGCAAGTCGTTGAATGGCACATGACTGAAGCCTGGCAATTGCGGCTCAAAGCGGTTTTTCTGGGCGCCCGACGAGGCGGCGAGTGCCGCGAAGCTGCGGCCATGTCGAGCGTTGCTCGCACTGATAATGCGATAGGCCCCGCCGCGGTGCAGTTGGCCCCACTTACGCGCCAGTTTGATGGCCGCTTCACACGCCTCCGCGCCGCTGTTAAGCAGGTAGGCCTGGTCGCTGCCCGTGCGATGGCACAAGCGTTCGACCAAGTTGAGTTGCGCACGGTTGTGCAGGGCCATTCCGGGATTGATCAATGCCTGGGTCTGGTCGGCCAGGGCGTTGATCAACACCTGCGGGCTGTGACCAAGGCTGTTGGCAGCATTGCCCTGACTGAAATCCAGATAGGCGCGGTCGTCGCTGTCCCACAACCAAGAGCCCTGGCCGCGTACGAACACTTGCGGGGGCTTAGCGACGGTGGGCATCAGCGCATCACTGGACGGTTCATCGGGCGTCGAATCCAGTACCAAGTCATCCAGGCTAGGCGCGGGCCGGCGTAAGGTAAACAGATTCACACTTCACCCCCGACAGCAAGCGGACATTGTCCACTCACGACTTGGATGTTTTTTGAGTTGCCTATGTAAACGCTATTAAAAAGAACGCTGCTCATTGCACGATCCGGCCCTGTAAGCCCTGCGAATAGGCGCTAGACTAGGCGCCTCGGCGGCCTTCGGCCATTTCGTTTTTCCAGCTTTTTCGATAAGCAAACCTTATGGATTTTAAGCAACTGCGTTATTTCGTCGCGGTGTATGAAGAAGGCCATGTGGGGCGGGCCGCAGAACGTCTATCGATCTCCCAGCCGGCGCTGTCGCAGCAGATCCGCCATCTGGAACAGCACTTGGACGTCAGCCTATTCGAACGCAGCAGCAAACGCCTGCTGCCGACGCTGGCGGCGCACACGCTGTATAACCATGCACTGCCGCTGATTGATGGCATGCAACACGCCGTCGAAGCGTTGCGCAACTTCAAAGGCCAGGCATTGCGCACGTTGGCCATCGGCGTGCTGCAGACCGTGCATACCAGCCTGGTGCCACAGATGCTCGAACGGGTGCGCAAGGCCCAACCGCATCTGGTGGTGCAGATCTACGAATTGACCGGGCTGGAGATTGAACGGCGACTGCTCAACGGCTCGCTGGACATCGGCATCAGCTACCTGCCGCCGCGTCAGCCGGGGTTGCAAGGCGTGTTGCTGTACGAAGATGAGCTGAAGGTGGTGATCCCTGAGGATCATCCTTTGCGGGAATTCAAGAAAGTGTCGCTGAAACAGGCGGCTGAGTTGCCGATGTTGCTGCTGGGGGAAGAGTTTCAGATCCGACAAATCTGGCAAGGCCAACTTGCTAACCTCGGGCGGCGCCCGCAGGTACAGGCCGAACTCAATACCATGGTGGGGATTCTCGACAGCTTGCCGCACACCCGGTTGGCCACCGTGCTGCCGGGACGCTCCCAGGACGAACACAACAGTCAGTCACTGCTGTGGAAACCCCTGAGCGAACCACGGGTGCCCTTGAAAGTCGGCCTGGTGTGTCGCGATGTGCAGCGCCAACAGGCAACGATGGCCTTGTTGCGCACCTTGCTTGAAGACGTGATGAATGCCCCGCAGACGCCCGCCTGACTTTTTCGCGGGCAAAAGAAAACCCCGCCGAAGCGGGGCTTTGCAGACTGTTTCCCTGACATCCATTTCACTCCGCCGTCCTGGCAGAATCCTACGTGTCCGTGTTGTTGCTTTGCGCTTCCTGCGCGACGTCCATGTGAAGTAGATTATCGATGGATCCAATGTGGCGATAGAGGACGATTAGCAGCACGTCATGTAAGAGATTGCTTACACGCCCTCCAAGCCTTTAGAACTGGGCTTCATCCAGCAAAAATAGCGATTCGCTACCGGCTTTTACCGACGCACACAACGAGTGGATACGCGGCAGCAGGCGCGCAAAGTAGAAGCGTGCAGTGCCCAGTTTGCTGGCGTAGAAGTCGTCCTCGGTTTCCTTGCCCCATGCGGCCTTGGCCATGCGTGCCCACATATAGGCATAGGCCATGTAACCAAACGCATGCAAATACTCCACCGACGCCGCGCCGATTTCGTTCGGGTTGGTTTTGGCGCGATCAAGCACCCAGGCCGTCAGCTCATCCAGGTTATCCACCGCCGCGTTCAGCGGACGGATGAACTCGCCCAGCTCAGCCCCGGCTGTCGCGGTGAACTGGCGAACCTCGTCGGCGAACAAACGATAGAACGCGCCGCCGCTGCCAACGATCTTGCGCCCCATCAAGTCCAGGGCCTGGATGCCATTGGTGCCTTCGTAGATTTGGGTGATGCGCACATCGCGCACCAATTGTTCCTGGCCCCATTCACGAATGTAGCCGTGGCCGCCAAACACTTGCTGACCCAGCACGGTGGTTTCCAGGCCCAAGTCGCTGAGGAACGCCTTGGCCACCGGCGTGAGCAAGGCCACCAGGTTGTCGGCGCGCTCGCGGGCGGCGGCATCGTCGCTGAACTTGGCGATATCCAATTGGGTGGCTACGTAGGTGGAGAACGCACGGCCACCTTCGTTCGACGCTTTCATGGTCAGTAGCATGCGACGCACGTCCGGATGGACGATGATCGGGTCGGCCACTTTGTCCTTGGCCTGGGCGCCGGTCGGCGCACGGCTTTGCAAGCGGTCACGCGCGTACTCGATGGCGTTCTGGTAGGAACGCTCACCGGACGCCAGACCCTGAATGCCTACGCCCAGACGCTCGTAGTTCATCATGGTGAACATCGCCGCCAGACCACGGTTAGGCTCGCCCACCAAATAACCCACGGCTTCGTCGAAGTTCATCACGCAGGTAGCGGACGCCTGGATGCCCATCTTGTGTTCGATGGAGCCGCAGCTCACTGGGTTACGCGCGCCCAGGCTGCCATCGGCATTGACCATAAACTTAGGCACCAGGAACAGCGAGATGCCCTTGGGACCGGCCGGCGCATCGGGCAACTTGGCCAACACCAGGTGGATGATGTTTTCGGTCAGGTCGTGCTCGCCGCCGGTGATAAAGATTTTGGTCCCGCTGACCTTGTAGGAACCGTCCGCCTGCGGCTCGGCCTTGGTGCGGATAATCCCCAGGTCGGTACCGGCATGGGCTTCGGTGAGGCACATGGAACCGGCCCACTCGCCGGAATACATCTTCGGCAGGTAGGTGGCTTTCAAGTCTTCGTTGGCGTGGGTCGCGATCGACACGCAGGCGCCGGAGGTCAGCATTGGGTACAGGCCGAACGCCAGGCTCGACGAGTTGATCATCTCTTCAACCTGGGCCGACACCGCCTTGGGCATGCCCATGCCGCCAAACGCGGGGTCGCCACCCACGCCCACCCAGCCGCCTTCGGCGTAGGTTTTATAGGCCTGTGGGAATCCATCCGGCGTCGATACCACCGTGTCCGCCCAGCGGCAACCTTGCTCATCGCCGCCGCGGCTGAGCGGGGCGATGCATTTGGCGGTGACTTTGCCGGCTTCTTCGAGGATCGCCTCAACGGTTTCGGCATCTACGCTGTCTGCCAACGCCGGCAACTGAGCCCAGGTGTTGGCGACGTCGAACACTTCGTTGAGGACGAAGCGCATATCCCGCAGCGGCGCTTTGTAATCAGCCATGGCAAACCTCGTTAGAACGTAAAAAGTGATTCGGTAGGATCGGTTTTACAGGCCCCGAGTGTAACCGAACAACTTTTGAGACACATAGGGTCTGCTTGTGACTGACAAGTATTTTTAAGTCACCCCAACATAAATGCCTCCGCAGGCAGACTCATCAGGCACTCACTCCCCGCCTCCACCGCCGCACGATGAGTGATGGTGCGCGGCAACAGGCGTTTAAAGTAGAACTCGCAGGTGGCCAACTTGGCCTTGGCGAACTCGCCGTCGCTGTGGGACTGCGCGGCAATGGCCATGCGTAGCCACAAGTAGGCGAGGATGATGTACCCGCTGTACATCAAGTAATCCACAGCCGCCGCGCCCACTTCGTCCGGGTTCTTCATCGCGGCCATGCCCACCTTGGTGGTTAACTCGCCCCATTCCTGGTTCAACTGATTGAGCTGCGCCACATACCCCTTGAGCTGCGGGTGTTCGGCATTCGCAGCGCAGAACTTATGCACGATCTTGGTAAACCCACGTAGCAACTTACCTTGGCTGCCCAGCACCTTACGGCCCAGCAGGTCGAGGGCCTGGATGCCGTTGGTGCCTTCGTAGATCGGTGCGATCCGCGCATCCCGCGCCAATTGCTCCATGCCCCATTCGCGGATGTAGCCGTGGCCGCCGAAGATCTGCATGCCGAGGTTGGTCACCTCCAGGCCGGTATCGGTCATGAAGGCTTTGCAGATCGGTGTGAGGAAGGCCAACAGGTCTTCGGCCTCCTGGCGCTGGGCGGCGGCGTCGCCCAGGTGGGCGGTGTCCAGCAGTTGCGCGGTGAAATAGGCCAGCGCCCGATTGCCTTCGTTGAAGGCCTTCATGGTCAACAGCATGCGTCGCACGTCGGCGTGCACGATGATCGGGTCGGCAGGCTTGTCCGGGGCCTTGGGGCCGGTCAGAGAACGCATTTGCAGGCGGTCATTGGCGTACTTGATCGCGCCCTGGAAACTCGCCTCGCCATTGCACAGCCCCTGCATGCCGGTGCCCAGGCGCGCGTGGTTCATCATGGTGAACATGCAGTTGAGGCCTTTATTGGCCTCGCCGATCAGAAAGCCTTTGGCGCCGTCGAAGTTCAGCACGCACGTAGCCGAGGCCTTGATGCCCATCTTGTGTTCGATGGAGCCGCAGTGCACCGCATTACGCTCGCCGGAATCGGCGTGGAACTTGGGCACGATAAACAACGAAATACCTTTGGTACCCGCCGGTGCGTCCGGCAGTTTGGCCAGCACCAGGTGGATGATATTGGCGCTCAGATCGTGCTCGCCGGCCGAAATGAAAATCTTGCTACCGGTGACGGCGTAGCTGCCGTCCGCCTGGGGCACGGCGCGGGTTTTGATCAGGCCCAGGTCGGTGCCGCAGTGGGCTTCGGTCAGGCACATGGTGCCGGTCCATTCGCCGGCGGTGAGTTTGCTCAGGTAGGTGTCTTTCTGTTCGGCGGTGCCATGGGCGTGGATCGCCGACATGGCGCCGTGGGTCAAGCCGGGGTACATGCCCCACGACGTATTGCTGGAGCCGATCATCTCGCTGAGCACCAGGCCCAGTGATTGCGGCAAGCCTTGACCACCGTAGGCCGGGTCGGCCGCGACGCCGTGCCAGCCACCTTCCACGTACTGGGCGAACGCTTCTTTGAAGCCCTTGGGTGTGGTCACAACGCCATTGTCGAAATGGCAGCCCTCTTCATCACCGCTACGGTTGAGCGGCGAGAGCACGTTCTCGCAGAATTTCGCACCTTCTTCGAGGATGGCACTGACCATGTCCGGGCTGGCGTCCGTCGCGCCCAATGCCGCGTAGTGACCGTGGAAATCAAACACGTTGTCGATCAAAAAGCGCATGTCGCGCAGGGGAGCTTTGTACTCAGGCATGGCGATGTCTCCAGCGGCAGATCGCTCCAACCTACCGCCGGCCGGCACGCCGTTCAATCACTGTAGGGCCGCTGAATACACCGCCATTACTCAACCGGCAGCGCTCTGCATGCGTACCGCGCCACGGCGGTTCTGGCCGGCCGCGATTACGCAGTTACGTCCCGCGCCCTTGGCCGCGTACAGCGCCTGGTCGGCGGATTTGAGTACTTCTTCCGGCGTGCGTTGCTCCACCTGGCGCTCGGCCACACCGATGCTGACCGTCACCGAGACACTCGACGCCCCGCTACCCGCCCGACGTTGACGGCCCTGTTGGTCATCCTGCGGACGGTCCGCGTTGCGCAGCTTGATATCGTAGTTGGCGACGATCTCGCGGATCTCCTCCAAGTGCGGCAGGCACTCATCCAGGGTCTTGCCGGCGAATACCACGGCAAACTCTTCCCCGCCGTAACGGTAGGCGCGCCCGCCGCCGTTGACCTTGGACAGCTTGCTCGCCACCAGGCGCAACACCTGATCGCCCACATCATGGCCGTGGGTGTCGTTGAAGCGCTTGAAGTGATCGACGTCGGTCATCGCCAGCACATAGTTGCGCCCCAGGCGCTGCATGCGCTCGTTGAGGGCCCGCCGCCCGGGCAGGCCGGTCAACTCGTCACGGAATGCCATTTGATATGCCTCATGGGCTACGCCGGCGGCGATCATCAACATGACCTGGCTGCACATGATGTTCAGGGTGAACGGCAGGATGAACGTTTGCGGCAGCATCCAGAACAACCCCATCACGCCCACCAATTGCGCCGCATGCAGCGGACGCGGCTGGTACCAGTACTGCGCGGCAAGGGTGACGAAACCAATCAGAAACATCGGGTATGACAGTTGAATCAGGCTCATCCAGCTGCCATGCAGCGCCGGCCAGCGAATTTCCGCCAGCCAGTTCAGCAGCGCCTGGGGATAACTTTGCTCCAAGGCCAGCGCGACACTGCCGACGGCCAGCAGCACGGCGCAGCGTGCGACAAAGTCGCGGAACAGATGGGTTTTTTCCTGCCACAGCGCATAAATGCTGAACAGCAACGGCAACAACAGGCAGCACAGATGAAACACCACCGCTGCGTCTTCACGCACGCGGCCGTTATCGCGGTAGTAATCGGTCTGGGTATCGAGCAGGAAGTAAGCGACGTACACCGTGATCATCAGAAACAGTTCGCGCTGACGGCGGTACACCGCGCAATACGAGCCGCCGAGCAACAGCACCAGGGTCGGCAACACGTTGAACAGCGACGTGAAGAAGACGTTGAGGTCCTTGACGTACGCAGCCGAGAGCCCGGCCAGTAAAAGCAGCAACGAAGGAAGGAAATGGCTAAAACGTACAGCGGACACGCGTGACAAGGGTAAAGCTCCGACCCGCAAAAAGTAATGGCACTTTGCCTTAGCGCAAACAGTTAAGCACACCTTGCGCGGGATGCGTCACATTGCCATCACTGTAACGGCAGCCAGGCTCAATCCCTGAGCGCTGAGCTGCGTTTTTTAACCGTCGAAAAAAAACCGCCGCAGCCTTTGGGCTGCGGCGGTTTCCAAGAAACCCGGTAAGGCTTAGTAAGCCAGGCCGAAGTTTTCTTCTTTCATGTCCATCAGGTTGCTGGCGCCCGACAGCATGGTCGCCACGTGGGTACGAGTACGCGGCAGGATGCGCTGGAAGTAGAAGCGCGCGGTCTGCAACTTGGCGGTGTAGAACGCCTCGTCGGTAGTCCCGGCGGCCAGCTTTTCAGCGGCAACCCGTGCCATATCGGCCCAGAAGTAAGCCAGGCAGGCGTAGCCGGAGTACATCAGGTAGTCCACCGACGCGGCCCCGACTTCTTCACGGTCTTTCATCGCCGCCATGCCGACCTTCATGGTCAGTTCGCCCCACTCTTTGTTCAATGCCGCCAGCGGTGCGACAAACTCGCTGACCGCTTCGTTGCCTTCGTTGGCCTGGCAGAACTTGTGCACGATCTTGGTAAAGCCCTTGAGCGCTTCGCCTTGAGTCATCAGCACTTTACGGCCCAGCAGGTCCAGGGCCTGGATGCCGGTGGTGCCCTCGTACAGCATCGAAATGCGGCTGTCGCGAACGTTCTGCTCCATGCCCCACTCGGCGATGAAGCCGTGGCCGCCGTAGATCTGCACACCGTGGTTGGCGGATTCAAAACCGACTTCGGTCATGAACGCCTTGGCGATCGGGGTCATAAATGCCAGCAGGCCATCGGCCTGTTTCTTGGCTTCGTCGTCGGTACCGTACTTGACGATGTCCACTTGCTTGGCGGTGAAGTACACCATCGCACGGTTGCCTTCAGCGAAGGCTTTCATGGTCAGCAGCATGCGACGCACGTCAGGGTGCACGATGATCGGGTCGGCGGCCTTGTCCGGCGCTTTCGGGCCAGTCAGGGAACGCATTTGCAGGCGATCGCGAGCGTATTTCAGGCCGCCCTGGAAGCCGATCTCGGCGTGGGCCAGGCCTTGCAGCGCGGTGCCCAGGCGAGCGGTGTTCATAAAGGTGAACATGCAGTTCAGACCTTTGTTCGCCGGGCCGATCAGGAAACCGGTGGCCGCGTCGAAGTTCATCACGCAAGTGGCGTTACCGTGGATGCCCATCTTGTGTTCCAGGGAACCACAGCTCACCGCGTTGCGCTGGCCGATGGTGCCATCGGCATTCGGCAGGAACTTGGGCACGATAAACAGCGAGATGCCTTTGGTGCCGGCCGGCGCGTCCGGCAGGCGGGCCAGCACGATGTGCACGATGTTATCGGCCATGTCGTGTTCACCGGCCGAGATGAAGATCTTGGTGCCGGAGACTTTGTAGGAGCCGTCGGCCTGTGGCTCGGCCTTGGTGCGCAGCATGCCCAGGTCGGTGCCGCAGTGCGGCTCGGTCAGGCACATGGTGCCGGTCCATTCGCCCGACACCAGCTTGGTCAGGTACGCCTCTTGTTGCTCGGGCGTGCC
The DNA here is from genome assembly GCA_027943415.1 of Closterium sp. NIES-67. Classification (NCBI taxonomy): domain Eukaryota; kingdom Viridiplantae; phylum Streptophyta; class Zygnematophyceae; order Desmidiales; family Closteriaceae; genus Closterium; species Closterium sp. NIES-67. The sequence goes on along the minus strand of BQMB01001457.1, from coordinate 25,981 downwards.
GTGCTCGGAAATGGTGTTCATGGCGCCATGCGACAGGCCTGGGTACATGCCCCACGACCAGTTGGCTTCGCCGACCATCTCGCTGACTGCCAGGCCCAGGGATTCCGGCAGGCCTTGGCCGCCGTGCTCCACGTCGTGGGCCAGGCTTGGCCAGCCGCCTTCGACGAACTGTTTGTAGGCTTCTTTGAAACCGGTTGGGGTTTTAACGCCCGACTCACTCCAGGTGCACCCTTCAAGGTCGCCCACGCGGTTCAGCGGTGCCAGTACTTGCTCACAAAACTTGGCGCCTTCTTCAAGGATGGCGTCGACCATGTCCGGGGTAGCGTCCTGGCAAGCCGGCAGGCTCTGATAGTGCGCTTCATAGCCAAGCAGTTCGTCACGAACGAAGCGAATATCACGCAAGGGGGCCTTGTAGTCAGGCATAGCGATAAACCTCTGCTGATGTATCTGGAATGAACAACCGCGTGGATGAACTGTGGCGGTCAAACAGGTGTTTGAAACATACGTTTACGACCTGGGGATGTCAAGCACCGCTCGGATGCCGTTTGTCATGACGGGCATCAATGCCACGCACGCCAATGCCTGCGGCGCGACGCCACAGGGAGTGAGTGTAGGAAATCATTACGCAAGACGCGCGGTGAGCGAACTGGTGCGCGTCGAACTGAGGGCAGCCACGATTGTGACCGCCCCACTAGATCGGGAGGGATTAGGTATTCAGATGTCGAGCTGCTACGCAGGCCCGCTCAACAGAAAAAGTGCGGGCTAAGCGTAGGTGTCGATCAACGTACCGAGCATTTCATCCGAAGCCTTGGCGACTTTGACACCCAGCTCCACCTGAAACTTACCCTCGGCCATTTCGACCATATTGCTCGCCGAGTTGGACGGCTGGGCCCGGTCGTTGGCGCGCAGCCGGTCAACCTGTGCATCCGAAGGCTGAGTCGTTGCGGCGCTGGCGATTTTACCGGCGGCCTGGTCGACGCGGTTCTGCCCCGTCTGAATGGTGCTCAGGCCCGAATAAAACGCACTGCTTCCTGAGATTTCCATGGCGTTAACCTGCCTTTAGAGAATCGTGAGCCCCGATTGAACCAGAGATCGTGGCAAAACACCCGTCAATAACACTAATGGCACAATGCCTTGCTGATAGCCAAAATCAGTCAAGCAGGTCCAATTGCAGGTAGTCGGCTACTGCCTCAGCCGTGGGCTGCTTGAGCTTGGGCACGCGCCCCAGGCATGGCGCGGGCAAGCGTTCGGCGAGGGTGGCAAGGTTTTCTTCCAGACGGGAGGTCTTGGGGTCGATGATATTGGCCACCCATCCCGCCAGCGGCAAACCGTCCCGCGCAATGGCTTCGGCGGTTAGCAAGGCATGGCTGATACAGCCCAGGCGCACGCCGACCACCAGGATCACCGGCAGCTTGAGCGCAATGGCCAGATCAGAAAGGTTGGCCTGGTCGGTCAATGGCACGCGCCAGCCGCCAGCCCCTTCGATCAAGGTGAAATCGGCCTGCCGCGCCAAAACCTGTTGCATGGGTTTGAGCAGCGATTGCACCGTCAGCGCAACGCCCGCCTCCCGCGCGGCCAGGTGCGGAGCGATGGCCGGTTCGAACGCCAGTGGGTTGACCTCGGCATAATTGAGCGGCACCGAGCACTCGGCCAATAGCGCCAACGCATCGGCATTGCGCAGGCCCTTGCTGGTCACGCTACACCCGGACGCCACCGGCTTGCCCGCCGCCGTGCTCTTGCCGGCCTGCCGGGCCGCGTGTAGCAGGCCGGCGGCGACGGTGGTCTTGCCGACATCGGTATCGGTGCCGGTAATGAAATAAGCGGCGCTCATAGAGGCTTCTCCAGTACGGCATACACCACTTGGTAAGTCGCCGGCAGGCCCTGGGCCTGACGGAACTGCTCATACGCCTGGATCAGTGCAGCAACGCGCGCGCGGCCCGTCAAGCCGCCAGGCCGACCGGGGTTCAGATTGTGCGCACCGAGCGCCTTGAGTTCATGGGTCAGGCTGCGCACGTCCGGGTAGTGCAGCACGTGAGGCTGGCGTTCCAGGCACCGCACACGCAAACCGCTGGCGTCGCACAGTTGCCGATACGCGTCGAAGGTGCGGAATCGATTGACGTGCACCAGACCATCGGCGGCGCGCCAGCTTTCGCGCAGTTCCTCCAAGGTCCCCACGCACAGACTGGCGAACGCCAGCACCCCGCCCGGCTGCAACACGCGGTGGGCCTCGCTGAGCACCGCATCGAAATGAGCACACCATTGCACCGCCAGGCTGGAAAAAATCAGCCCGCAGCTTTCATTCTTCAGCGGCAGCCGTTCAGCATCTCCGGCGATGAAATGCGCCGCGCCGCCCAATGGCCGCGCGTGATTGAGCATACCTTCGGCGATATCCAACGCCACGCCGTGGCTGTCGGGCAACCGCTCACCCAACGCTCGACTGAAATAACCGGTGCCGCAGCCCATATCCAGCCAGCGCGCTGGTGCGATACCGGCCGGCAAACGCGCCAGTAATTCGCCGCCCACCGCCCGTTGCAACTCGGCAACGCTGTCGTAGCTGGCCGCCGCGCGAGAGAAAGACGCCGCTACCTGGCGTTTGTCCGGCAAAGCGCCGGGCAGCGGGGGAAGGGATAAATCAGTCATCTACGCACTCATGCAAAAAAGCCTGGATGGCCGCCGCAACACCGTGGGGGTCTTCCAGAAGAAAAGCGTGGCCGGCCTGTTCAATCAGGCCGATTTCAACATCGGGCAGCAGGGCCAGCAGTTCGCTGGCGGCTTCGGCGGGCACCAACTCGTCCAGGCCGCCAAACAGGTGCAATTGCGGCCCGCGATAGGCCAGCAACGCATCGCGGGTGTCCAATTGCGCGAGCACTTCAAGGCCGGTCATCAATACGGTGGAAGGCGTAATCGGCGCACCACTGACCAACAAGCGCGCCAGACCGCGCGGGTCGTCGGCGCCCTTGGCACACAACAGGCCGAAGCGTTTGAGGGTGACCTGGGAGTCGGCGTGGCAACCGGCGAGGAAGGCATCGAACGTTTCGGCGGGCATCGCGCTGGGCCAGTGGTCATGGGCGACAAAACAAGGGTTGCTCGCCAGCGTCAGGAGCCCGCAGCAACGCGTGCCGCGCCGGGCGGCCAGCTCAGCGGCGAGCATTCCACCGAGGGACCAACCGCCCAGCCAGGCGTTGTCCGGCAGCGTGGCGTCGAGTTCGTCGAGCCACTCATTCAGGTCGCTGGAGTCCAGCGCAGGCAGCGGTTCGATATGCACCTGCAAGTGCTCATCCAAGCCACGCAAGGCAGCGGCCAACGGCTCCAGCGGTGAAACGCCTAGGCCCCAGCCCGGCAGCAAGATCAATCGATCACGCATGCTCGGGCTCCCGCAAACACGCTTCCAACGCCTCTAGCAATTGCTGCACCTGCGCCGCAGTGTGGGCGGCGGTTAGCGTCACACGCAAACGCGCGCTGCCGGCGGGCACGGTGGGCGGGCGGATCGCGGTGACCATCAGGCCGCGCTCGCGCAGCATCCGGGACAAGCGCATCGCCTTGGCGCTGTCGCCGATCAGGATCGGCTGGATCGGCGTAAAGCTGGGCATCAAGTCCAAACCTAGCTGCTCGGCCCCCGCACGGAATTGACGGATCAGCGCGTCAAGGTACTCGCGGCGCCAGTGTTCGGTGCGCAGCAGCTCCAGGCTTTTCAACGTGGCGCAGGCCAGCGCGGGCGGTTGGCTGGTGGTGTAGATGTACGGCCGGGCGAACTGGATCAGGCTCTCGATCAGGTCATCACTGCCCGCCACAAACGCACCGGCGGTGCCGAACGCTTTGCCCAGGGTGCCGACCAGTACCGGCACATCGTCCTGGCTCAGGCCGAAATGCTCGACAATCCCGCCGCCGTTGGCGCCCAGTGGGCCGAAGCCGTGGGCGTCATCCACCATCAGCCAGGCGCCTTTGGCTTTGGCGGCGCGGGCCAGTGCGGGCAGGTCCGCGAGATCGCCGTCCATGCTGAACACGCCGTCGGTCACCACCAGGGTGTTGCCGGTGGCTTTTTCCAGGCGCGTGGCCAGGCTGGAGGCGTCGTTATGCAGGTAACGATTGAACCGCGCCCCGGACAACAGCCCCGCATCCAGCAACGACGCATGGTTGAGGCGGTCTTCAAGCACGGTATCGCCCTGCCCCACCAGCGCCGTAACCGCGCCGAGGTTGGCCATGTAGCCGGTGGTAAACAGCAGCGCCCGTGGGCGACCGGTCAGGTCGGCCAGGGCCTCTTCCAGTTCATGGTGCGGCGTGGCATGGCCGACCACCAAGTGCGAAGCGCCACCGCCTACGCCCCAGCGTGCTGCACCAGCGCGCCAGGCTTCGATCACCTGCGGGTGATTGGCCAGGCCCAGGTAATCGTTGTTACAGAACGCAAGCAAGGGTTGGCCGTCGACCACCACCTGCGGGCCCTGAGGGCTGTCGAGCAGAGGCCGGTGGCGATAAAGGTGTTGGGCACGGCGGGCAGCGAGGCGCGCGGCGAGATCGAAAGACATGCTGGCCTCGGTTTGGCAGGTTTAACTCGGTCAAAATGTGGGAGGGCGCTTGCTCCCGATGAGGGTGTGTCAGCCAGTGCATGTAATGACTGATCCACCGCTATCGGGGGCAAGCCCCCTTCCACATTTGGATCGCACTTCAATTAAACAACGGCGTTGTAGAACTGCTCGCTGCTTTTCTGCTCCACCAATGCCTGTTCGATCGCCGCCTGATGCACCTCATCGGCATGCTCTTCGCGGGCTTCCGGCTGGATGCCCAGGCGCGCGAACAGTTGCATGTCCTTGTCGGCCTGCGGGTTGGCGGTGGTCAGCAGTTTGTCGCCGTAGAAGATCGAGTTGGCGCCGGCGAAAAACGCCAGGGCCTGCATCTGCTCGTTCATGGCTTCGCGGCCGGCCGACAAGCGCACATGGGATGTAGGCATCAGGATGCGCGCCACTGCCAGCATGCGAATAAAGTCGAACGGGTCGATGTCATCGGCGTTTTCCAGCGGCGTACCGGCCACCTTCACCAGCATGTTGATCGGCACCGACTCGGGATGCTCCGGCAGGTTGGCCAGTTGGATCAGCAGGTTGGCGCGGTCGTCGAGGGACTCGCCCATGCCGAGGATGCCGCCGGAACAGATCTTCATCCCCGACTCGCGCACGTAGGCCAGGGTCTGCAGACGCTCGCTGTAGGTGCGGGTGGTGATGATCGAGCCGTAGAACTCTGGCGAGGTGTCGAGGTTGTGGTTGTAATAGTCGAGGCCCGCCTCGGCCAACGCGGCGGTCTGGTCCTGATCGAGACGACCGAGGGTCATGCAGGTCTCCAGGCCCATGGCCTTGACGCCTTTGACCATCTGCAGCACGTAGGGCATGTCTTTGGCCGACGGGTGCTTCCACGCGGCGCCCATGCAGAACCGGGTCGAGCCGATGGCCTTGGCGCGCGCGGCCTCTTCGAGGACCTTCTGCACTTCCATCAGCTTTTCTTTTTCCAGGCCGGTGTTGTAGTGGCCCGACTGCGGACAATATTTGCAATCTTCCGGGCAGGCGCCGGTTTTGATCGACAGCAGGGTCGACACTTGCACGCGGTTGGCGTCGAAATGCGCGCGGTGCACGGTCTGCGCCTGGAACAACAGGTCATTGAAGGGCTGCACGAATAGCGCTTTGACTTCGGCTAACGACCAGTCGTGACGCAAGTGGGCAGTGGTGCTGGCGCTCATGGGCGGTTCCTTGATTATGCTTTGGCAAACGCTGTGGGCAGGCAATACCCACAGGCACGACACGGATGCTCGGCATATTTAAGGAAGATTCATGCACTGTCAACTTGGATACAAACACCAGGTTTACAACTGGTTAAAAAACGAACACAGCTGTTTAATCTGCGATGAAACCACCGAATCAGCGCTTTGTGTGTGCAACGTCTGCGAAACCGAATTGCCGTGGCTGCTGGACCAGTGCGATGTCTGCGCCCTGCCCTTGCCGATGGAAGGGCTGACCTGCGGTCAATGCCAGAAAAAGCCGCCTGCGTTTAAACAGGTGATCGCGCCCTGGTCCTACAGCTTTCCGGTCGACAGCCTGATCAGCCGCTTCAAGCACCAGGCACGCTGGCCGTTGGGGCACATGCTCGCACGACTGCTCGCGCAGCATGTGCAGCACCGCTTCGACAACACTGACCTGGCGCGCCCCGACTGCCTGCTGCCGGTGCCCCTGGCCCGCAAGCGCCTGCGCGAACGGGGCTACAACCAGGCATTGATGCTTGCGCGCTGGCTCAGCCAAGACCTGGGCATCGCCCACGATGAACAGCTGTTGCTACGCCCCTATGAAACCCTTGCGCAACAGGCCCTCGACGCCAAAACCCGCCAGCGCAATCTGCGCGGCGCCTTCGCCCTTTGCGCCAATGCCCAGGTGCAGGGCCGCCATTTTGCCCTGGTGGACGACGTGCTCACCACCGGCGCGACGGCCCATAGCCTGAGCCGCCTATTGATCAGTGCCGGCGCCCGCCAGGTCGATGTGTATTGCCTGGCCCGCACGCCCAAGCCCGGCGGCTGACTTGACGGCGCTCGGTCTTGCCCGCAACGTTCGGTCGATCCCACTCAAGCGTATTGCCATGCCTTTGCCGACGCCCCTCAGCCAGCACATCATCCGCCGCCCCCAACGCATCGCGTTGCTGGCCCATATTGCCGAACAAGGCTCGATCACCCGCGCCGCCAAAAGCGCCGGCCTGAGCTACAAGGCCGCGTGGGACGCCATCGATGAACTGAACAACCTCGCGCAAAAGCCCTTGGTTGAACGCAATGTCGGCGGCAAAGGCGGTGGCGGCGCCAAGCTGACCATGGAGGGCGAGCGGGTGTTGCGCCTATATCAGCGCCTGCAAGCGCTACAGGCCCAAGTGCTGGCCTCGGACGAAGCCGCCAGTGACTTCAACCTGCTCGGCCGCCTGATGCTGCGCACCAGCGCGCGCAACCAGTTGCATGGCCGCGTGGACGCCATTGAGGCCCAGGGGCGCAATGACCTGATCCACCTGCGTCTGGCCGGCGGTGTGACAGTGAAAGCGCAAATCACCCACGACAGCACGCAACGGCTGGAACTGGAACCGGGCGTGGAAACCGTCGCCTTGATCAAGGCCGGCTGGCTGGAACTGCTTGCGGTCGATCAACCCGCAACACCTGGAAACAATTGCCTGAGTGGCTTGATCGACACCGTTCTCGACGCCGACGACGGCCCCAGCGAAGTGCGCATCAGCCTGCCCAATGGCCTGGTGCTCTGCGCTTTAGCGCAGACCAACGCACTTGCCGCATTGGGCGCGACGGTCGGCCAACCGATCCAGGTGCAATTCGCGCCGAGCCAGGTGTTGCTGGGGACGCCGGTGTAAGCGGCAGCTTTCTTCAAACTGCAACAATTTCGTCACGGCGGCTGCTTAAGGTGTTGGCAAAAAGCACTCAAGGAGCCCGAGATGAGCCTGTTAGAAGAGAACCAAGCCACCGACCTCGAACAGATGGTCGGCCTGACCCGCCGCCGCTTTATCGGGGCCGGCGCCCTGTGCGGCGCCGCGATGTTCCTGGGCGGCAACCTGCTCAGCCGTAGCGCCCTGGCGGTCAATGCCGCCAACGCCAGCCCACTGCTGGGGTTCGACAGCATCGCCGCCGCCACCAGCGACACCATCAGCCTGCCGCCAGGCTACAGCGCCTCGGTGCTGATCAGTTGGGGCCAGCCGCTGCACAAGAATGCGCCGGCCTTCGACCCGTCCGGCAACGGCACAGCGGTGGCGCAGGAGCAGCAGTTCGGCGACCACAACGACGGCATGAGCCTGTTCCCGTTCCCCGGCGACAACAACCGCGCGCTGATGGCGATCAATAACGAATACACCAACTATCGCTACCTCTACGCCCACGGCGGCGCGCCGCAATCGGCCGAAGAGGTGCGCAAGGCCCAGGCCAGCGAAGGCGTGTCGGTGATCGAAATTCGGCGCAAGGGCGACACCTGGCAGTTCGTTCAGGACTCACGCTACAACCGCCGCATCCACGGCAACACGCCGATCCGCCTGAGCGGCCCCGCCGCCGGCCATGAGTGGTTGAAGACCAGCGCCGACAAGTCCGGCAAGAAAGCCCTCGGCACCTTCCAAAACTGCGCCAACGGCATGACCCCCTGGGGTACCTACCTGACCTGTGAAGAAAACTTCACCGATTGCTTCGGTAGCAGCAACCCGCAGCAAGCCTTCGACGCCGGGCAGAAGCGCTACGGCGTGGTGGCGGCCAGCAAGGACATCAACTGGCACCTGCACGACCCGCGCTTCGACATGGCCAAGAACCCCAACGAACTCAATCGCCATGGGTGGGTGGTGGAAATCGACCCCTTCGACCCGCAATCCACCCCGGCCAAACGCACCGCCCTCGGCCGCTTCAAGCACGAGAACGCGGCGCTGGCGCAGACCCGCGACGGTCGTGCTGTGGTGTACATGGGCGACGACGAGCGCGGTGAATTCATCTACAAGTTCATCAGCCGCGACAAGATCAATCACAAGAACCCCAAGGCCAACAAGGACTTGCTCGACCACGGCACGCTGTACGTGGCGATCTTCGACGCGGGCGACGGCAACGCCGATCATCCTCGCGGCAAGGGCCAGTGGGTCGAGTTGACCCACGGCAAAAACGGCATCGACGCCAGCAGCGGTTTTGCCAGCCAGGCCGAAGTGCTGATCCACGCGCGCCTGGCCGCCAGCGTGGTCAAAGCTACGCGTATGGACCGTCCGGAATGGATCGTGGTCAGCCCCACCGACGGCCAGGTCTATTGCACCCTGACCAACAACGCCAAACGCGGTGAGGACGGCCAGCCGGTGGGCGGGCCTAACCCGCGCGAGAAAAACGTCTACGGCCAGATCCTGCGCTGGAAGGCCAATGCCGACGACCACGGCGCCGACGACTTCAGTTGGGACCTGTTCGTGGTGGCCGGTAACCCAGCGGTACACGCCGGCGCACCCAAGGGCGGCTCGTCGAATATCAACCCGCAGAACATGTTCAACAGCCCCGACGGCCTGGGCTTCGATAAAGCTGGACGTCTGTGGATTCTCACCGACGGCGACTACAGCAACAGCGGCGACTTCGCCGGCATGGGCAACAACCAGATGCTCTGTGCCGATCCAAACACTGGGGAAATTCGTCGTTTCATGGTGGGGCCGGTGGCGTGTGAAGTGACCGGCATCAGCTTCGCGCCGGACCAGAAAACCCTGTTCGTGGGCATTCAGCATCCGGGCGAAACCGGTGGCTCGACCTGGCCGGAGCACTTGCCCAACGGTAAGCCGCGTTCGTCGGTGCTGGCCATTCGGCGCGATGACGGCGGGATCGTCGGCGCCTGACACGGCCTTATCGGGGGCAAGCCCCCTCCCACATTTTGACAGGTGACTGCCTTCAAAGATGGGAGGGGCGTGCGCCCGATGACAATGGCACAGTCGCCCCCTATCTCCAGCCGCGTGCGTTACCATACCCGGCCGGACGCGGCGCCCTGCTGCGCGCAGGAGTTCGCATGGCCCACCCGTTTGAAACACTCACCCCCGATCTGGTGCTCGACGCCGTCGAAAGCATCGGTTTCCTCAGCGACGCCCGCGTGCTGGCACTCAACAGCTACGAAAACCGCGTCTATCAAGTGGGCATCGAAGACTCCGAGCCACTGATCGCCAAGTTCTACCGGCCCCAGCGCTGGACCAACGAAGCGATTCTTGAAGAACACCGTTTCACCTTTGAATTGGCCGAGTGCGACGTGCCGGTGGTGGCGCCGCTGATCCATAACGGCGAGAGCCTGTTCGAACACGCGGGGTTCCGCTTTACCTTGTTCCCCCGTCGTGGCGGCCGTGCGCCGGAGCCGGGCAATCTGGATCAACTCTATCGGCTGGGGCAGTTGCTGGGGCGTTTGCATGCCGTGGGCTCCACGCGACCGTTCGAACACCGCGAAGCGCTGGGAGTGAAGAACTTCGGGCACGATTCGCTGACCACACTGCTTGAGGGCAACTTCATTCCCAAGAGCCTGTTGCCGGCCTACGAGTCAGTAGCGCGCGACCTGCTCAAACGGGTGGAGGAGGTATACAAGGCCACCCCGCACAAGAACATCCGCATGCACGGCGATTGCCACCCCGGCAACATGATGTGCCGCGACGAGATGTTCCACATCGTCGACCTGGACGATTGCCGCATGGGCCCAGCGGTGCAGGACCTATGGATGATGCTCGCTGGCGATCGTCAGGAATGCCTGGGGCAACTGTCGGAATTGATGGACGGCTATCAGGAATTCCACGACTTCGACCCGCGCGAACTGGCTCTGATCGAACCCCTGCGCGCCTTGCGCCTGATGCACTACAGCGCCTGGCTGGCACGGCGCTGGGACGACCCGGCGTTCCCCCACAGTTTCCCGTGGTTCGGCACCGAGCGGTATTGGGGCGATCAGGTCCTGGCCCTGCGTGAGCAACTCTCGGCCCTCAACGAAGAGCCGCTGAAACTCTTCTGAGTGCTTTTAATGTGGGAGAGGGCCTGCCCCCTCCCACACAAAGCAAACCTCATGACCAAGCCAGTCCCATTGGTTGACAAATATCCTTACAATCGCGCTTTGTTAGCTGCCTAAGCAAGGATTTCGCATGCACGCCGCCAACCCCCGCAAAGGGTACATTCTGGGCCTGAGCGCCTATGTCATCTGGGGCCTGTTCCCGCTCTACTTCAAAGCCATCGCCAGCGTGCCCGCCGCCGAGATCATCGTGCACCGGGTGCTGTGGTCGGCGCTGTTCGGGGGCTTGCTGCTGATGGTATGGAAGCACCCTGGCTGGTTCCGCGAGCTGCGCGACAACCCCAAGCGCCTGGCGATTCTGGCACTGAGCGGTTCGCTGATTGCGGCCAATTGGCTGACCTATGTGTGGTCGGTCAACAGCGGGCGCATGCTCGAAGCGAGCTTGGGTTACTACATCAACCCGCTGGTGAACGTGCTGCTGGGTATGCTGTTGCTGGGCGAACGTCTGCGCCGCTTACAGTGGGTCGCCGTGATATTGGCCGCCGTGGGCGTGGCGCAACAGGTGTGGCAGGTGGGCAGCTTGCCGTGGGTGTCGTTGGCGCTGGCGTTGACCTTCGGTTTCTACGGGCTGATCCGCAAACAGGCGCCGGTCAAAGCATTGCCGGGGCTGGTGGTGGAAACCTGGATGCTGGTACCGATTGCAGTGGCGTGGCTGCTGTTCAACCCCAGCGCACATAGCGCGCAACTGGCATTCTGGAGCACGTCCGAAGCCTGGTGGCTGGTGGCCGCAGGCCCGGTGACGCTGATCCCGCTGGTGTGTTTCAACGCCGCCGCGCGGCATTTGCCTTACACCGCATTGGGCTTTTTGCAGTACGTCGCGCCCACATTAGTGTTGCTGGAAGCGGTGCTGCTGTTCGGCGAACACTTGGCGCCGAGCACGCTGCTGGCATTCGCTTTTATCTGGGCCGGCCTGGTGGTGTACAGCGTGGATGCCTGGCTGAGCGTGCGCAAACGCTGATCAAATAACGTACAAAACTCTGCAAGCCACAGCCTGTGTGGCTTGCAGCCATTCACCCCAAGGTTATCCACAACCTGGTCCCCGCCATTTGTGCACAAGCCATTGAAACTGCTCGTTTTTTGCTCAGCTGAGCAAGAGCCACGGCGGGCGTGGCCTGGCGAGGGGTCTCTACAGGTTATCCACAGGCCCATGCAAGATTTCCATGGATAACCCTGTGGCGATTACTCCTCGTGATGCAGCTCGACCATCAGGTCGTCGGCCAAGGTTTCCAGGGAGGCTTGCAACGTCTCAAGGGGCAAGCTCGAAGGCACCTGCAACAACGCTTCGGCGTTGAATAACAGGTCTCCGCTCATCGGTGCTGGAGTTACGCCGGTACTCAGGCTTTCCAGGTTGACCCCCTGGCGGCTCAACAACGCCGTGATCTCACGCACGATCCCTGCGCGATCATTGCCCACCAACGTCATCACGATGGGTTTGGACGCCGGCGCTGGCGCGGTGCTGCCCTCGCCCACCAGCACGCGGATGCCGTGTGTGGATAAGTCCTCCAACGCCCCCACCAACGCCTGACGATTGTCTGCCGGCACACTTACCCGCAGGATCCCGGCGAACTGCCCGGCCATATGGGCCATGCGGCTGTCCAGCCAGTTGCCGCCCTGGGCGGCGATGGTCTGCGCGATACGTTCAACCAGGCCGGGTTTGTCGGCGGCGATAATTGTGAGTACAAGATGGTCCATGGCGAAGCCCTCTGGAAGTCAGCCTACAAGGTGGACCCAGGGTGCCGCGAAAACAAATCGTGTACCATTTTTATATTTATCTGGAACAATCCTGTAACTTTTTGAGAACATACCGTTCTCCGCTGTGACCGTACGACCAAAGTGGGTCGCTAAACGACGTATTTAGTCTAATTTTCACAACCGCAAGTCATCATGTAGTATGCCCAACCGAGCACTACATAATGAAAATCCGAAACAGCGCATAAGCTCCGCAGAGTGAGGCAAGCAATGACTGAACACGTTCAAGTCGGTGGCCTGCAGGTCGCCAAAGTCCTGTTCGACTTCGTGAACAACGAAGCCATTCCCGGCACCGGCATCACTGCCGATCAGTTCTGGGCCGGTGCCGATAAGGTCATCCACGACCTGGCGCCGAAGAACAAAGCCCTACTCGCCAAACGCGATGATTTCCAAGCACGGATCGATACCTGGCACCAGACCCATGCCGGCCAGGCCCACGACCCGGTGGCCTACAAAGCCTTCCTGCAAGACATCGGATACCTGCTGCCAGAAGCCGCAGACTTCCAAGCCTCGACCCAAAACGTCGATGACGAAATCGCGCGCATGGCCGGCCCACAGTTGGTGGTGCCGGTAATGAATGCCCGCTTCGCCCTCAACGCATCCAACGCCCGTTGGGGTTCGCTGTACGACGCGCTGTACGGCACCGACGCCATCAGCGAAGCCGACGGCGCCGAGAAGGGCAAAGGCTACAACAAGGTGCGCGGCGACAAGGTCATCGCCTTCGCCCGCGCCTTCCTCGACGAAGCCGCGCCGCTCAGCGCCGGCAGCCATGTCGAGTCCACCGGCTACAAGATTGTCGACGGCAAGCTGATCGTCAGCCTTAAAGGTGGCAGCAACAGCGGCCTGCGCGACGACAGCCAATTGATCGGCTTCCAGGGCGACAGCGCCCAACCGATTGCGATCCTGCTCAAGCACAACGGCCTGCACTTCGAAATCCAAATCGACGCCAGCACCCCGGTCGGCCAGACCGATGCCGCCGGTGTCAAAGACGTGCTGATGGAAGCCGCGCTGACCACCATCATGGACTGCGAAGACTCCGTCGCCGCTGTGGATGCCGACGACAAAGTGGTGATCTACCGCAACTGGCTCGGCCTGATGAAGGGCGACCTGGCCGAAGAAGTGGCCAAGGGCGGCAAGACCTTCACCCGCACCATGAACCCCGATCGCGTTTACACCGGCGTGAATGGCCAGGACGTGACCCTGCACGGTCGTTCGCTGCTGTTCGTGCGTAACGTTGGCCACTTGATGACCATCGACGCGATCCTGGATAAAGACGGCAACGAAGTGCCGGAAGGCATTCTCGACGGCCTGATCACCAGCCTGGCGGCGATCCACAGCCTCAACGGCAATACCAGCCGCAAGAACAGCCGCACCGGTTCGGTGTACATCGTTAAACCGAAAATGCACGGCCCGGAAGAAGCGGCATTCACCAACGAGCTGTTCGGCCGCGTCGAAGACGTGCTGAACCTGCCGCGCAATACCCTCAAAGTCGGGATCATGGACGAGGAGCGCCGCACCACGGTCAACCTCAAAGCCTGCATCAAGGCCGCCAGTGAGCGCGTGGTGTTTATCAACACCGGTTTCCTTGACCGCACCGGCGACGAAATCCACACCTCCATGGAAGCCGGCGCGATGGTGCGCAAGGCGGCGATGAAGTCGGAAAAGTGGATTGCAGCGTATGAAAACTGGAACGTCGATATCGGCTTGAGCACCGGCCTGCAAGGTCGTGCGCAGATCGGTAAAGGCATGTGGGCGATGCCCGACCTGATGGCGGCGATGTTGGAACAGAAAATCGCTCACCCGCTGGCCGGCGCCAACACCGCGTGGGTACCTTCGCCAACGGCCGCCGCGTTGCACGCACTGCACTACCACAAGGTCGACGTGTTCGCGCGTCAGGCCGAACTGGCCAAGCGCGAACGCGCCTCGGTGGACGATATCCTGACCATTCCCCTGGCCAGCAATACCGACTGGTCCGAAGAGGAAATCCGCAACGAGCTGGACAACAACGCCCAGGGCATCCTCGGCTATGTAGTGCGCTGGATCGACCAGGGCGTCGGCTGCTCGAAGGTGCCGGACATCAACGACGTCGGCCTGATGGAAGACCGCGCGACCCTGCGCATCTCCAGCCAGCACATCGCCAACTGGCTGCGCCACGGCATCGTCAATCAAGCGCAAGTGATGGAAAGCCTCAAGCGCATGGCGCCGGTGGTGGACCGTCAAAATGCCGGGGATGCGTTGTATCGCCCGCTGGCACCGGACTTCGACAGCAACATCGCCTTCCAGGCGGCGGTGGAACTGGTGATTGAAGGGACCAAACAGCCTAACGGGTATACCGAGCCGGTGTTGCATCGCCGGCGTCGGGAATTCAAGGCTAAGAACGGCCTGTAAATAGAAAAGCCCTGATCGAGAGATCAGGGCTTTTTGTTTGAGGCTTGGGCTGACCGCAATGGCGCCATCGGGAGCAAGCGCCCTCCCAGCGTGGTCGGATGTAAGGTGAAATCAGGAAGCCATCCCCAACTCCCGCTTCACCAACCTCGCCAGTTTCACGCTATCAATCGGCTTGAGCAAAAAATCCACCACGCTCAAATGCATCGCATCAATGACATCCGGCGCTTCGGCGTCCCCGGACATGATGATGATCGGCAGCGCCGCGCGTGTGGATTCGCGCACTTGCTTGATCAGTTCCAGCCCGTTGCTGGGTTGCATGCGCAGGTCGGTAATCAACAAGCCGATGGAGCTGCTGGATTTCAACAAGTCCCACGCGCGCTCGCCACTGTCGGCGGTCATGCAGCGAATACCGTCCAGGCCCAGGATTTCCGCCAGCAACTCGCGCGCGTCCTTGTCGTCGTCGACAATCAACACGCGTTGTGGCGGCAGATCGGGCTCCAGCATCACGGCGCTGAGCGCCTCGCGCTCGGCATCACTCAAAATATCGTGGTCGGACATACGGTTCTCAGCGGTTCTAATCAATCTCCCAGCACTCGTCAGACATCTGCGGAAGGGCGAACAATGTGCACTTCGTCGGAAAGT
Organism: Closterium sp. NIES-67; assembly: GCA_027943415.1. Taxonomy (NCBI): domain Eukaryota; kingdom Viridiplantae; phylum Streptophyta; class Zygnematophyceae; order Desmidiales; family Closteriaceae; genus Closterium; species Closterium sp. NIES-67. The sequence goes on along the minus strand of BQMB01001457.1, from coordinate 10,652 downwards.
TTGCCTAGTGGGCGTTCTACGGGGTTCGGACGATAAACATGTAGGGTTTTTCCCTAGCTCAGCGTCTTTTACACCGACCTAGACTTACGTCCAATGGGCACCCGCCGCGCAGGAGTCGACCATGCAGCTCGATAACGACAAAAAAACTGCGGTCACTGTTATGAGTAAAGCTGATGCCTTCGCCCAGGCGGGGAAAACTGCCGTGCTGCAAAATATCCAAGGCACGCTGCAGTTTCTACAACGCTTCCCGCCCTTCAACCAGATGGAAAACGCGCACCTGGCGTTTCTGGTGGAACAATGCCAATTACGTTTTTATGCCCCCGGTGACAGCATCCTCAAACCGTCGGGCGGGCCGGTCGAGCATTTCTACATCGTCAAACAAGGCCGCGTGATCGGCGAACGACCGGACACCACCGAGACCACCTTCGAAATCACCACCGGCGAATGCTTCCCTCTGGCCGCGCTGCTGGGCGAACGCGCCACGCGCACCGAGCACAAGGCCGCCGAAGACACGTTCTGCCTGCAACTGAACAAACCGGCCTTTATCAAGTTGTTCGCCCTTTCCAGCCCGTTCCGCGACTTCGCCCTGCGCGGCGTCAGCAGCCTCTTGGATCAGGTCAACCAGCAGGTGCAGCAAAAGGCCGTGGAAACCCTCGGCACCCAATACTCCCTCAACACGCGCCTGGGTGAATTGGCCATGCGCCATCCGGTCACCTGCAGCCCGCATACGCCCTTGCGCGAAGCAGTCACGCTGATGCACGAGCAGCAAGTGGGCAGCATTGTCATCGTCGACGACAACAAGGCGCCCCTGGGGATTTTTACCCTGCGCGACTTACGCCATGTGGTGGCCGGCGGCGTCAGCGATTTCAGCCAGGCCATCGACGTGCACATGACCCAGGCACCGTTCTTTTTGACGCCGGACCACAGCGCCTTCGACGCCGCCATCGCCATGACCGAGCGGCATATCGCCCATGTGTGCCTGGTCAAGGACCAGCGCCTGTGCGGCGTGGTGTCCGAGCGCGATCTGTTTTCCCTGCAACGGGTGGACCTGGTGCACCTGGCCCGGACCATTCGCAACGCCCCGCGCATCGACAACCTGGTGGCGATTCGCGGCGAGATCGGTCAGTTGGTCGAGCGCATGCTGGCCCACGGCGCGTCGTCCACCCAGATCACCCACATCATCACCCTGCTCAACGATCACACTGTGTGCCGGGTGATCGAGCTGAGCCTCGCCGAAAAAGGTGACCCTGGCGTGCCATTCAGTTGGCTGTGCTTCGGTAGCGAAGGCCGTCGCGAGCAGACGCTGTACACCGATCAGGACAACGGCATTCTGTTCGAGGCCAAGGACGCCGCCGAGGCCGCCGCGATCCGCGGCCGTCTATTGCCCCTGGCCCAACACATCAACCAGAGCCTGGCGCTATGCGGTTTCAGCCTGTGCAAAGGCAATATCATGGCCGGCAACCCGGAGCTGTGCCTGTCGCGGGCCGAATGGGCGCGGCGTTTTGCGGCGTTCATCCGCGAGGCGACGCCGGAGAACCTGTTGGGTTCGAGTATTTATTTTGACTTGCGCGTGGTGTGGGGCGACGAGCAAGGCTGCGAGGTATTGCGCCAGGGCATTCTCGATCAGGTCGCGGATAACCGTCTGTTCCAACGCATGCTGGCCGAGAATGCGCTGCGCCAGCGCCCCCCGGTTGGGCGTTTCCGTGACTTTGTGCTGACCCGCAAAGGTGGCGAAAAAGCCACGCTGGATCTCAAGGTGCAGGGTCTCACGCCTTTCGTCGACGGCGCGCGCCTGCTGGCCCTGGCCAACGGCATTCACGCTAACAACACCCTGGAGCGTCTGCGCCAACTGGTGGTCAAGGAGGTTATCGAACCGCTGGACGGCGCGGCGTATGAGGAGGCCTATCACTTTATCCAGCAGACCCGCATGCAGCAGCACCAACTGCAAAGTCGCGAAAACCAGCCGTATTCCAACCGCGTCGATCCCGACAGCCTCAACCACCTGGACCGGCGCATCCTGCGCGAATCCCTGCGCCAGGCCCAGCGCCTGCAAAGCAGCCTGACCCTGCGGTATCAACTGTGAGCCTGTTCGCCTGGCTGCGCGCGGCCAAACCCCAGCTCGATGCAACCCAACAACGGCGCTTGGCGCAACTGCCCAAACCCGCGCCGCTGAGTGAAGGCGCCTTGCGCAGCCAACGCTGGGTGGTGGTGGACCTGGAAACCAGCGGCCTGAACCTCAACCGCGACCAGGTGCTGTCCATCGGCGCGGTGGTGATCGAGGATGGCGCGGTGGACTTCTCCCAGTTGTTCGAGCGCACCCTGCAACGCCCCGAAACCAAACTCAGCCCCAGTGTGCTGATCCACGGCCTGGGGCCCAGCGCCATTGCCGCCGGCAGCGATCCGGTGGAAGCCTTGTTGGACTTTATGGAGTACGTCGGCGACAGCCCACTGCTCGCGTTCCACGCGCCGTTCGATCAACACATGCTGAGCCGCGCGCTCAAGGACAGCCTGGGTTATCGCCTGACCCACCCGTTTCTGGATGTGGCCGACATCGCCCCCCTGCTGTGCCCCGAGGCGCCAATCCGTGAGGCAGGGCTGGACGATTGGATCAAGCACTTCCACCTGGAAGTCGGCGAACGCCATCACGCCAGCGCCGACGCCTTGGCCACGGCGGAGCTGATGCTGATTTTGTTCAGCCGCGCGCGCCAGCAGTCAATCGATACACCGCTCGCGCTGCACACGCGGTTGAGCCAATGGAAACGCCGGCAACAGGCGCCATCGTTTTAATCTCATCTCCCGACAGACGCCAATTGCGCCTACCCCACGCCTCTGACACAATCGCGAATAATTCTCGTTAGTTTAAACCTCTTGTTTATTCGGTGATGCCTTGTCGTCGGTCCAGAACCCACACAGTGAGCGGGTTGGTGCGTTGTATCGAGACCATCGCGGCTGGCTGCTGGCCTGGCTGCGACGCAACGTGGCGTGCCCGAGCCGGGCCGAAGACCTGAGCCAGGACACGTTCATGCGCCTGTTGGGGCGCGACACGTTGCCGGAACCGCGCGAGCCAAGGGCATTTCTGGTGGCCATCGCCAAGGGCCTGTTGTTCGACTATTTCCGGCGCGCGGCACTGGAGCAGGCTTACCTGGCCGAATTGATGCTGATCCCGGAAAGCGAACACCCGTCCCCCGAAGCCCAGCAACTGATCCTCGAAGACCTCAAAGCCATCGACCGATTGCTCGGCACGTTGTCGAGCAAGGCCCGCGCGGCGTTTCTCTACAGTCGTCTCGACGGCCTGGGCCACGCGCAGATCGCCCAACGCCTCGGCGTATCGGTGCCCCGCGTGCGCCAGTACCTGGCCCAGGGCATTCGCCAGTGCTATATCGCACTGTATGGCGAGCCGACATGAGTGCAGTCGGCGCCAAACCGGTCTCGGCCCGCGTGCTGGATGCGGCGATTGCCTGGCAGTTGTCCCTGGATTCTGGCGACGGCAGTGCGGTCGAGCGTGAAGAGTTCAGCAAATGGCTGGCCAGCGATGAGGAACACGCCCGCGCCTGGCGCCAGTTGGGCATGCTCGACCAACGTTTCAGCATCGCCTCGGGCCCGGCGCGCGCCGCGTTGTTGCAGTCGCGTCAGCCCATCCGTCAACGGGTACGCAAGCTCGGCAGCGGCCTGGCGAGCATTGCGCTTATCTGCGGCCTGGGGTTATTTGCAGGCGAACGCTATGTGCCGATCCACTATTGGCTGGCCGACCAACGCACCGCCACCGGCGAGCAGCGCACGCTGAAACTGGCGGACGGTACCCAGATCAATCTCAACACCCACAGCGCCATCGACGTGCGCTTCGATGAAAAGCGCCGGCTGATCGTGCTGCAGGACGGTGAAATCCTCGTCGAAACCGGCCATAACGATGCGCGCCCGTTCTACGTGCAGACCCGCGACGGCCGCCTGCGGGCGCTAGGTACGCGGTTTATCGTCAAGCGCGAAGACGACGCCACGCGCCTGAGCGTGCTGCAGTCCGCCGTTGCAGCGCAGCCGGAGGCGCTGCCTCAGGAACAGGTGTTCAAAGCAGGCCAGCAAGTGCTGATGCGCAGCGACGGCCTCGGCCCGTCCCTGGCCGTCACCCCCGCCACGGATGCCTGGACGCGCGGCATGCTGGTGGTGGACAACGCGCGCCTGGGCGACGTGGTCGAGGAATTGAGTCGCTACCGCCCAGGCTATCTAGGCGTGGATAAAGACGTGGCCGACTTGCGCATCACCGGCAGTTTCCCGCTGCACGACACCACGCTGGCGCTCAATGCGCTGCTGCCGACGTTGCCGGTGCAAATCAGGCAGCACACGCCGTGGTGGGTGACGGTGGGTGCCAAGCGTTAGGCATCAGTGAGGCCTGGGTTGAGGCTATCGGGGGCAAGCCCCCTCCCACATTGACCTGAACAATATCCGATCAACTGTGGGAGGGGGCTTGCCCCCGATAGGCCTGCAAACACACCGAAAAATCCCCGGCAAAAAATATTTTCATCCAGCCCTATCACTTTTCGAATCTCGCTCGGCACATAGGCAATTGCGAATTACTTCCATTCAGGAGCCGCCCTATGTCCCGCACACTAGACACCCTGCTGCGCCCCAGTCTGTTGGCCGTGGCCATTGCCCTCGGCACACCGCTGATCACGCCTCAGCTATTGGCGGCCGAACAGGCCTCCAGCGTGCGTGCCTACAACTTGCCGGCGGCGCCTCTGGCCAGCACGCTCAACCAGATCGCTAGCCAGGCCGGCCTGGCGCTGACCCTCGATCCGGCCCTGGCCGCCGGTAAAACCTCCGCTCCTGTAAACGGCCAGTTCGATGCCCAGAGCGCGCTGCGCCAAGCACTGCGCGGCACGGGGTTGCAGCTGGAACAGAGCAGCGCCGGAACCTTCACCTTGGTGGCGATTCCGGACGGCGTAGTGGCGTTGCCGGAAACCAACATCACCGGGCAAGGCAGTTATGAAAGCGCATGGGGCCCGGCCCAAGGCTACCTGGCGACACGCACCGCCGCCGGCACCAAGACCGACACCGCCCTGGTGGAAGCGCCGCGCTCGATCTCCGTCGCCACCCGCCAGCAGATGCAGGATCGTAGCGTTCACACCCTCGACGACGCGGTGAAATACATGCCCGGCATCGTGTCCGCCAGCTACGGCAGCGACACGCGCTACGACTGGATGCGCGTACGCGGCTTTGAGCCGACGCAGTTTCTCGACGGCCTGCCACTGCCGCGTGGCGTGTATGCCAACCCGAAAGCCGAGACCTGGAACCTCGATCGCCTGGCCCTGCTGCGCGGACCGGCCTCGTCGGTGTATGGCCAGACTCCACCGGGTGGCCTGCTGGACATGGTCAGCAGCCGTCCCAGCGAGCAGGCCAGCCATGCGGTGCAAGTGCAGTACGGCAGCGACAATCACCGCCAGATCAACTTCGCCAGCACCGGCAAGATCGACGACGACGGCCAGTTTCTCTATGGCCTGAGCGGCGTGGTGCGCGACTCCGGCACCCAGGTCGATCACATCGACAACAAGCGCTACAACATCGCCCCCAGCCTGACCTGGAACATCGACCCCGACACCCGGCTGACCTTGCTGTCGCAGTTCACCCGCGACGATACCGGCACCACCAGCCAGTTCCTGCCGATCCAGGGCACCAAGATCAAATCGCCGCTGGGGGAGGTGTCCCACCACAAGAACCTCGGCGATCCGGACTATGAGTTCTACGACCGCACCTACTACGCCCTGGGCTACGCCTTCGAGCATCGCCTCAACGATACCTGGCAATTCAAGCAGAACCTGCGTTACACCAAGTCCGAGCTGTCGTTCCAGCAACTGACCGTGGGCTCCTACGCCTTCTCGCCGGCCGACGCGGCGGGCAATATCAGCCGGTCCACCACCAATGTGGACGAGAACATCGGCCAGTTCGCCGTGGACAACAACTTCCAGGCCGACTTTGCCACGGGGGACATCACCCACACCCTGCTGCTGGGCCTGGATCATCAGCGTACCGACACGTCCTATCTGTCGATCTTCGGTCTGGCCTCGGGCACCAATATTTTCAACCCGAGCTACGGGGGCCCGACCGTCCGTCCTGCGCGCTCCACAGCGTTCTATGACTACAACCAGAAAACCGTGCAAACCGGGCTTTACGTCCAGGACCAGATGGCGTTGGACAACTGGCGCCTGACCTTGGGCGGCCGTGAAGACTGGGTGCACCAGGGCACCACCTACTTCAACAAGAACGACGCGACCAACACTGACCGCAGCAAGAACTTCAGCGGCAACGCGGCCTTGAGCTACGTGTTCGACTCCGGTTTCGTGCCGTACTTGTCCTACGCCGAGTCGTTCCAGCCGGCGAGCAACGCCAGCGTCGATCCTGTGAAGTCGTACAAACCCACCGAAGGCAAGCAATGGGAACTGGGGGTCAAATACCAGCCGCCCGGCTCCAACACCCTGCTGAGCGCGGCGGTCTATGACCTGACCCAAAAGAACGTGCTGGTGACCAGCTTCCAGGCCGGCGGCGTTTCAGTCACCGACCAGACCGGCGAAGTGAAGGTCAAGGGCCTGGAATTGGAAGCGGTGTCTGACGTAACCGATAACCTCAAGGTGATCGCCGCCTACACCCTGGCCAAATCCGAGGTGCAAAAAGGCCAATACAAAGGCAACCGCCTGCAACTGATGCCCAACCAGCAAGCGTCGCTGTGGACCGACTACACCTGGCACACCGGCGTGCTCGATGGCTTCGGCATCGGCTTTGGCGCGCGTTACACCGGCAACACCTACGGCGACCAGGCCAACACCTGGCTGGGTAAGGCCAACGCCTACACCGTGTTCGATGGCGCGGTGCATTACGACCTCGGTCGCCTGGACAACAGCCTCAAAGGCGCGTCGCTGAAGGTGAACGCCACCAACCTGTTCAACAAGGACTACCTGTCCACCTGCGATGGCAACTACTGCTACTTCGGCGACCAACGCAGCGTCGTCGCCAGCGCCACGTACCAATGGTGATCGGCGCAGAGGCTGCAGGCTGAAACATGAAAAGCACAACCATCCGCCGCTGGTCCTTCGTCCACACCTGGACCAGCCTGATCTGCACGGTGTTCCTGCTGCTGCTCGCCCTCACCGGCCTGCCGCTGGTGTTTCACCACGAGATCGACCATCTGCTGGGCAACGAACCCCAGCTCCAGCCGATGCCGGCCGATACGCCGCGATTGAACCTGGAACAACTGGTGAACAAGGCCCTGGCCCATCGCCCCGGAGAGGCCCTGCAATACCTGGCCTGGGATGAAGACGACCCGAACGGTGTGATCGCGATCATGGCCGCCACCGCCGGCACGGAGCCGAACGCGTCCCACACCTTCATGCTCGATGCGCGCAACGGCGACGCGCTGGAGATGCCCTCGGCCAATGGCGGTTTCACCTTGTTTTTGCTGCGCCTGGCATGTGGATATGTTCGCCGGTCTGCCGGGCAAGCTGCTGCTGGCGTTTATGGGTGTGCTGTTTGTGTTGGCGATCATTTCCGGCACGGTGCTGTACCTGCCGTTCATGCGTCGTCTGAAATTCGCCAGCGTGCGCCGGGACAAAACCACCCGCCTGCGCTGGCTCGACCTGCACAACCTGATCGGCGTGGTTACGCTGACCTGGGCCCTGGTGGTGGGCGTGACCGGCGTCATCAGCGCCTGCGCCGACCTGCTCATCGCCGCCTGGCGCCAGGACAGCCTCACGGCCCTGATCGAACCGTACAAGGATGCGCCGCCGCTGACCTTACGCGCCCCGGCCAGCGAGTTGCTGAGCATCGCCGCACGCGCCGCACCCGGTATGCAGCCGGACTTTATCGCCTTCCCCGGCACGCGGTTCTCCAGCGAGCACCACTATGCGGTGTTTATGAAGGGCAGCACGCACCTGACTTCGCACCTGCTCACCCCGGTGCTGATCGACGCCAGCACCCTGCAGGTCACGGCGATCGCCGAACGGCCGTGGTACATGGACGCCATGGGCATGTCCCAGCCGCTGCACTTTGGCGACTATGGCGGCATGCCGATGAAGATCCTGTGGGCGCTGCTGGATGGGCTGACCATCGTCGTGCTGATCAGCGGGATTTACCTGTGGATCGCCAAACGCAGGGCGGGCAAGGCATGAGGCCGCGCCAGTCGAGTTTCTGGAAGGTGTTCGGTCTTCCGTTGGGAATCGGCCTGCTCAGCGCCGCCGGGCTGTTTGCGGCGTTATTGGGAGATGGTGGGTGGGATGCGTTGAGTTGGGTGGGGTTGGGTATACCAGCGGCCATTGGTAGTTGGGGGTTGTTCAAGGGGCGTGGCTGAGGACCTCATCGGGGGCTCGCCCCTCCCACATTTTTGATTTGTTAACACATTCAAAGTGTGGGAGGGGGCTTGCCCCCGATGAGCCCTCAACCTGCCCCTCGCCAGCCACCGCGCGACCCTCTAGGCTAGCCACAATCAATCCAGAGGAATGCCCATGTCCACGCCCAGCATGACCTTGTTCCACAACCCTGCATCACCGTTCGTACGCAAAGTCCGCGTGCTGCTGCTCGAAACCGGCCAGCAGGACCGCGTGGCCCTGCACGCCTGCATGCCGACCCCGGTCAACCCCGATGCGCAGTTGGTCGACGGCAACCCGGTGGGCAAGATCCCGGCGTTGCGTCTGGCTGACGGCTCGGTGCTGCACGACAGCCGGGTGATCCTCGATTACTTCGACCACCAGCACGTCGGCAACCCGCTGATCCCCCGCGACGGCTCGGCACGCTGGCGCCGCCTCACATTGGCCTCGATGGCCGACGGCATCATGGATGCCGCCGTGCTGGTGCGCTACGAAACAGCCCTGCGCCCGGTGGAGAAGCACTGGGATCAGTGGCTCGACGAGCAGCGCAACAAAATCCGCCGCACCCTCGCCGAGCTGGAACAGAATGCCATCGCCGAACTGGCCAGCCACTTCGACGTTGCCGCGATCAGCGTGGCCTGTGCCCTGGGTTATCTGGATTTTCGCCATCCGGATATGCAATGGCGCGTGGACAACCCACAGCTTGCCGCCTGGTACGCCGACGTCAGCCAGCGGCCTTCGATGCAGCAGACCCAGCCACCGGCCTGACCTGCACACCGACCCAATGTGGGAGCGGGCTTGCCCGCGACTGCGGTATGTCATCCAGCACATCGGTTTCTGACCCCCCGCTATCGCGGGCAAGCCCACTGCCACAGTGGGCAGTGGTGACAGCAAGGAATGTGGCGATCCTTGTGGCTAACTGCGCCCCTACTTGTCGATCTTCGCGCAAGCCGATCATTGCACCGCCTCCAGATCAAACTGCAGCGGCTCGCTCGCCTTGCGCTTGCCCACCCCGTACCAGTCCAATTTGCGCGTGAGCACCATCACCGTGCCCAGCAGGCCGAACAACAACAGCGAACCCATCAGCAGCGCGTAATCCTCCGCACTCAACAACCCGTACAACAAGCCATACAACGCCGCGAGCCCCGCTGAGAACCCCAGGCCGTGGGCGACGCTGCGCAGCACATGGCACACATAGAAACCGATCAACACCACGCACGCACTCGCCGAGATCAGATACGCCAGGGCAAACCCCAGGTGCTCGGACAGCGACAACAACAGCAGATAAAAGAACGCCAGCGCCACGCCCACCAGGGCGTATTGAATCGGGTGCACCGCCAGGCTCTTGAGCACTTCGAACAGAAAGAAACCGGCAAAGGTCAGGGCGATAAACAGCAGCGCGTATTTGATCGCGCGATCGCTCTTGAGGTACTGGTCCACCGGATCGATGAAGTTCACGCCGAAGCTGCGGTTGTTGAAGTCGTCACAGCCTTCGCGGTCCAGGCAGGTTTGCAGGGCCTGTTCGAGGTTGGTGGAAAAGAATGAGGTCTGCCAGTTGGCGGTGAAGCCTTTGTCGGTGATGTCACGCTGGGCCGGCAGGAAGTTGCCGATAAAGCTGGGGTGCGGCCAGTTGGACGCCAGCGATACCTGACTGGTCTTGCCCACCGGCACCACTTGCAGTTGTTCGGTGCCTTGCAGGCGCAGGTCGAAGGCGAAGTCCACCACCGCCGGTTTTTTACTGTCCTGCTCCGGCAGCGTGACATGGACGCCCTCCCCCAGCCAATCCACTTGGGTGCCCGGCGAAAACTCCAGGCGTTGGCTGCCCAGCTCCAGCTTCAGGGCGTTTTCGATGCCACGGATATCGCTGATGCCCACCGCCAGAAACGCCGGTTCGAAGCGGTAGTCCGCGAAATTTTCGTTGATGCCCAACTGCGCGGGCAGCTCGAAGCGCCCACTGATGCGGCTATCGGCATGGAACAGCCGTGCCTGGTAAATCCCCCGGGCGCGCAGCTCGGTCTGCACCTGGCCGTCGAGTTCAAAACGGTCCGGCAGGAAATACAGGCGCCCGCGTTCTTCACGGGTTTCCTCGTAGCGCTTGTTGAGTTTTTCGTTGAGTTTCCATTCACGCACGGTCTTGCGATATGGCACCACCATGACCGGGCCGGTCAGGCGCTGGGCGAAGCTGGAACTGCGGGCGATGTCCATCACGACACCGTCGCGCAGTTGCTGGCGGTCACTGATGATGCCGTTGATCATCAACAACGGAATCAGTAACAGCAGGATCAGTAGCGCAATGGCGCCAAGTTT
>BQMB01001456.1:0-96325 GCA_027943415.1 Closterium sp. NIES-67 | reverse complement strand
AGAAGAAGAAGAAATTTGCGACGACTACCCAATTTACCCTACAGTGCGACAATCAATGTGCAATTCGTATCACACATCAGCCTGGCTTCGTCAACAGGACGAAGCATATTTCTCTGCGTTATTTTTTCGTCAAGGATGAAGTCGAGAAGGGGAGGATGCGATTGGTCTGGCTTCGACCAACAAAATGGCTGCCGATTTCCTCACGAAGAAGCTGACACGACAGAAGTTTCAGCACTGTAACAAGCTCTGCGGAATCTTCAAGAAGTGACACTATCGAACTTCCAGAAATGAAGGGGAGTGTTGTGATATAATTGATACTTAGTATTTCTGTTAGTCGATTAAGTGTAGTTAATGTCGAATCATACTGTAGAAGATAAGTTCGTAGTATGACGTCAGCAAATAGTGCTCGTCATAGGACAGTCGTTTCAGTCACGCGAACAGTCGCATCTCTTCATTATCATCTAGGGCGCATAGCGCGATAGTGACGAAAAGGTACATTAGTGAATAGGTACTTTTCCTAGAACTATAAATCCTTGTTATGTCTTTTCATTATTAACTTTGATTACTCACAAGTTCACGTACTCAGGTTATTCAACCTTGACCTTTACATTTTACAAGACTTCCGCTGTCTTACTAGTCTACCATTCCAGCAAAGATTCTGGACCAACACTTGAGGATTTGCCAAGTGTTCGTGTCTATAGTTTTATACTTAGTCTCTTACAATATCAGACGATTTATTTCACTACCAACATGCGACCCAGAAAAATTCGGCTAAGTCCCCAAATGCTAGAGACATCCCCCACACCCCACAACCCATAGAAAATTTCGGCCAAGTTCCTGAACGCTGGAGACACCCCCCACACACCCCACAACATATCGAAAGTCTCGGCTAAGTGGGGTTATCAGACACAGTCTCCCTAACACCCTGACCCCAAACAGCCCAAACTTTTGACTAAGTCATAAACATATATATAACAGATATGAGGGTGAGCTGGGCACGAAGACAAATCTTCCTAAGGGAAGGGGGAAGCGAAATGGTGGGGAAGGGGGAGATCGAAACGGACGGAAAGGGGGAAGCGAAACAGGGGGGGAGGGGGGATTGAAAATGGAGGGGGAGGGGGATCAAATCTAGGGAGAGGGGGCAAGCTGAGTGAATAGAGCGGTGGGAGAAACTTCGCGCCCTTGCAACGCCCCGGTTGAGAGATCTTGGACGTCAATCATTAGCGATCATCGAACGGTGCAAACATGTCCAAACGACAGCAATCGATCGAGGCTGTCGAATATTGATAGACTTTCAATTGCCATACAGGCAGCTGACGAGAAATTTCCTAAAAGGGGCGAATATTAGAAAATAGTTGTTTCATCTCTCCCCGTCTAGGGTCAAAAACATTTTCATACTAAGGCATCGTCGTCAGTACCCTTAAAAGATCCGCAAATTTTCGTCTCTATTCTTTTTTGCTATGGTTGTACTCGTTGGACCCTGAGAAATTCAGACAAGCTCAATCCTGAACTCTCACGTTTCAGAGTACCGATATTTTGGCTGAAGGCCCTGTTATAACTACAATAGGCTCAGATGTGCCTAAAATGAGAGAAATTGTGCAGAGTCAGAATTCCGTCAGACAGCTTCAATATTGATGCCGGTCTGATGTGTGCCTTAAATGGTGACCTGTAAATTTGATCTGGAGCGCGTTGCTGTCGCCTATCAGCAGCAAGTTGAATCATAAAATTCCATGAAGATTTGACGACGCTATAACGGTTTGACTGGCAGGAGGTACAGCAGCCACTATAGTCTTAGGAGTACAAAAAACTTAGGAAGAAGAATTCGAGGTAGGGATGGTTCCCCCTCTACATACCCCAAGAGCCGAGGTCCAAGTTGGTGGTACACCACACAGAGTCCCCAACCATGAGGAGACTCGAAACAAACCCAACAAGGGGCTACACCTAGTAAAATGTAACACTACTTGAAGTAGCATTACTATTTTCACTAATATTTGTCCACGTCCCTTGGGCTTGAAATCTTGAGTTCTTGGTCTTGGTTCAGCAAGATCAATTCTTTTTGAGATGATGAGGGCTTGCTGCACACACCTGCGATGAGATGGACACTCCACACTCGACAAAATAGAAAAAGCGCATGCGACGCGCAAACGACGACTTGACATGCGAGTTGTGAAAACTCGCTAATGTCTTGACCGACACAAACCACATTGTGATACACCATTCAAACACACACACAAGCACTAGATAGCAATGACATAGACTCACAAGTCATTCCATGCCATGCATGCACACACACAAACAAGGACGACAAGCCGAGCGCAAGCCATAGGGTTGCACCAACAGGTCATGCGCTTTGACGCGGAGGGTCAGCCGGTGAGTTAGACAGGTGGCTCGTCGACCTCGCCGTCACCTCACCGGTCAACGTTAGGACGGCCACTTGGCCGTCCACATCGACGGTACGCTTCCTGCCCTGACCCCCTGCTGCTCTACCCGCTGACCCTTCGTCTGCTGACCATGAGTCCGCTGCCGCTGCTGCCCTTGCCCGTGTTGTCTGGTGTCACGTAATGCTGTCGCACAACTCACGATTAGTCCCCTCCCCCTGTCTGAGCGCCTCCGCTTTAGGTCGGTCATGAGGCTGCCCACCAAGGAGTGAAAACGACGCCTCTCCTCTTCACCAACACTTCCTCCGCTGGTCCCTTCACACACTTGAACCCCGAGGGTAGAGGATTAGCCACATAACCTTCACTCTTCCCAAAGATTGCAGTCAAGGCCTCCAAGTACTTCTTTTGATGCACTCGCATCCACCGCTTCTCCACATCTCGCTCAATGTGAAGCCCAAGGAGTAGTTGACGTGTCACATGATCGAATGACTCGAGGAAAGGTTGCACTATCGATCAGTACAATGCGCTTTATACTTCCAGAGTACATCAGGTAACCAGGTTTATCCTATCCTAAGGGAATAGACCAGTCTAGAAGATAGAATCACCCTGGGTATAGCCACACGAGGCTATTGGCTTTAAGGGATTACGGCAGGATTACGCCAGATAGCGCACCAGTACATCCCAAGCCTAGTCGGTGATATAATTATAATAGCAGGATAAACCAAAGGTTAACGGAAAAATGGAGAATAGGAAACCAAATGAGATGAGATAAAAAGAGAAATGAAAGAGAAGGAAATAAGGAAAGGGACAAGTGGTGTAACGGGGCCGTACTCCACACTTCCCCCCCTTAAAGCTGGTTGTAGATTAACACCCTGCTTCACAAGGTAGTCATGCAGAGGACGACGGGCGTTACCCATGTCGGACTCAGGTACCCAGCTGTCCTCAGAAGGATCATAACCCTTCCAGCGGATGTGAAGCTCTGCGGTGCCATTCCGACGTCGACGGTGTGCAAGCACGGACTCGACCTCGTACTCGGGTTCAGTCTGGACGAGGATGGGTGGCGCGGCGGCGGTTGGCGTCCGACGAAGATCGTGTTCGATCCCGATAGGGCTTTAGAAGTTGGACATGGAAGGCGTTGTGAATCTTTCAAATGGCTGGCAGACGCAAGCGGAAGGTAACAGGAGTAACCTGTGCTTCGACAAGAAAAGGCCCGCAGAAGCGAGGTCGCAGTTTAGACGGGAGGTGGCTGATGTCCAGGTTGCGGGCGTCAAGAAGCACCTGGTCTCCCACTGTGATGGTGTGGTCGTTGCGATGGCGATCGGCCTGGCGCTTTTGTTGCTGCTGAATGTCGAGGAGGCGCTTGTGGGTCCGATCCAAAGCTGATGCATGTTGTGATGAAATCATGTGCAGGTTGTACTGTAGCGGATGTGGTCGGTTTCTGTGGTGTGAGTGGGTGGCGTCCGTAGCAGAGGAAGAACGGCGTCTGTCCAGTAGCGCATGTGTAGCGTTGTTGTAAGCAAACTCCAGAACGGGCAGGTGCAGGTCCCATTTGGAAATCTCGTCCTTGCAGGCTGCTCGGAGGAGTTCTTCAACAATTTGGTTGAGGCGTTCGGTTTGTCCGTCTGTCTGCGGATGATAAGCGGATGACATGGCGAGTTTGGTCCCGAGGAGAGACATAAGTTCCTTCTAGAACTTGCTGGTGAACTTGGGTCTCGGTCGGAGATGAGTGTGGTTGGGATGCCATGCTGTGAGATGATGTGACGAACGAAGAGTTGTGCTGTCTCCTCGGTGCGTGCCGTCGTGTGTGTCGGGATGAATGTCCCATTTTGGAGAACTTGTCGATGACGACAAGGATTGCGTCGTGACCACTGGTGGTAGGTGGTAACACGGTGATGAAGTTGAGGCTGACCACTTGCCATGGCTGTTCTGGGACAGGAAGAGGCTGCAGTAGTCCCGCCTTTTTCTGCTTGCTGCTCTTCATCCGCTGACATGTATCACACGAGGTGACGAATTTCTGTACGTCATCTACCATGTGGGGCCAGTAGTAGTGTTTGGCGATACCGGTGAGCGTCTTGTTGCTACCAAAGTGTCCGCGTATACGACGTCAAGGTATTCTTCGAGTAGTAACTGGCGCAAAGGAGGGTAATTGGGTACCCAGATTTTTGCTGATCCTTTCCGGTACGCGATGTCACTGTCCACTGTATCAGATGTCATTTTCCAGCCAAGGGGATTTCTGGGTCGATGGCGTACCATTGTGTGAAGATTCCCTTGAGTAGTGGATTCATCCCTTCAATTTGAATAGCGGCAATGTGCGCAGGCCGGCTAAGAGCGTCTGCTTTGTTTTTGTGGTCGGCTTGTACACGATGTCGTAGTGGAAGTGTGTCTCGAGGAAGTCGATCCACCGGACCTGCCGCCTGGAAAGGTTGGGTTGTGTCTTCAAGTATTTCAGGCTGCAGTGGTCGGTGTAGACAGTTGTTCGCCGTCCTTCGAGATAACATCTCCATGCTTTGAAAGCGATGACAATGGCAACGGCCTCTTTGTCGTGTATCGGGTAGTTTAGTTCTGCTCCATGTAGTTTCTTGCTGAGGTAGGCGATTGGTTGTAGTCCATTCCCCTGGTCTTGCATTAAGACTGCTCCCACTGCCTGGTCGCTGGCGTCAGCTTCGATTACGTAGTCGCGTTCGGGATCTGGCAAGATGAGTACCGGGGCGGTCGTGAAAGCTTGTTTCAGCTGCTCCACGGCTTCCTGGTGCTTCGATTCCCATTTGTAGGGCATGTTCTTCTTCAGCAGATTCATGAGTGGCTGCTAGTTTCGCATACTGTGGCACAAACCTGTTGTAATAATTCGCGAAGCCTAGGAACTGCTGCAACTCCTTCACATTCTCGGGTGTCTTCCACGTACGTACGGCTTCGATTTTCTTGGGGTCGACGTGAACTCCTTGAGCGCTCACCATGTGTCATAGGAACTGGACCTTCTTGTTAAGAGCTCGGTAGTCGATGCACATGCGCAAGCTTCCGTCCGGTTTCGGTGTGAAGAGTACTGGGGCAGTGCATGGTGAAGTGGATGGTCGGATGAGTCCTTTGGCTTGGAGATACTCGATCTGTTTTTTCATGTCGGTCAGCTCCGTAGGGCTGAGCCGATATAGTGCTCGGAAGGTCGGCTTCGAACCCGGTTCCTCCACGATCTCGTGTTGATGCGTTCGGTAGGGCGGTAGCTCGTTTGGAAGATCGTCAAGAAGAATGTCTTGGAACTCCTTCAGTAAGTCCTTGATTTTTCTGGAGGTTCTGAGGCTTTTCTCTCCGTCATTCTCCACCTCTGTTGCTATCGCTAGGAACCCGGTGTTGGTTCTCTTCACGTCCTTCTCGAATATGGCGAGGGTCTCCTCTGGGATATCTCCTGTACCGTCCCAGTTGGGTAGCTGTACTCTCCGTCCATTGTTGTAGATGTTTGCGGTGCGGTTCACCCAGTTGATCTCGGGGTTGAATCGTTTTAGGAAGTCTCGCCCGAAGATCAAGTCAAGCCCTTTGATGTTGGTGATGGGGAGTGCAGGTCTCCAGCGCAGTGGTCCGATTTGTAGGTGTAGCACTGCTTCGCCGTGTACTGGTAACTTGCTTCCGTCCACCATCGTTGCAGAGAATCCTGAAGGCTTGTACTCTTCCCGAAGTTGGTCGATTACTGCCTTGTTGCAGACGGTGTGTGATGCTCCGCTGTCCACGAGTGCTTGGAGGCGTCGTCCTTTGCAGATGACCTCGAGCACGAGGGCAGTCGTTGCTCGGAGTACCCAAAGAAAGTCTCATTGATTGGGTCATAGGGTACATCCCAATATTCCGTACACACCTTTGTGTTACTATCTACTCCTGAGCTGGCAGCTGGCTGAGGCTGCTTGGAGAACGGCTCTTCTCCAGGGCCCGGAGTTTCTTTGACGACTGTGCGCGTCATTGATGCCGAAGAACTGGATGCATCCATAGGAGGAGTTTGGGGTTTGTGCGGCTTCTTGTAGACCCCCTGCTTCCTCTTGAGCTGTTTCAGCTCCACCGACGTCTTCCCTGGGGAACGGGTAGTCGTTGTGGGCTGGTGTCGGGAGAGGACGTTGAATCCGTGGAAAGGTCGGCTTCTTTCCACACTCCTTAATTTGGTCCCCAAGTTCTCCGGTACCGGTATAATCTCCACAGCTGTCTGCTTCTTTTTGAGTCCCTCCCGAAATTTCTCCAAGGCTCTAGCTCCTCGAAAATCATAAGTTTTCATTAAAGCATCTTTATAAGATAACTTTAACGAATCCTTATAATTTCTCGGGTCTTCAAGGAGTTTCCCTGTCTCGGCAGAGTCTTTTTTCGCGGAGTCGTATTTTTCCTCGGCGATTTTCCCTGGCGAAGACTGGTCGTGGGGTGGAGATTTTCCCCCATCATTTCCTCCTTCTCGCGTCGAATCAGCTTCGTCGAAGTTGATTTTCTCGGAATCCCGCGGCCGCTTCCGGATCTTTTCTTTTTCGCCAGCTAGATCCGCAATCATTGGCGAGTCCCATTTTTTAGCTTTTGATTGGACGAAGGATTTCCGCCACTGTTGCATGCCCGATACTCTGCGCGTGCGGTTTTCATTTTGTTGTAGTCGAAGATTCGATGACCCGGCACCCGCAAAAATCACACGTGTAGTTGGTGTTTATCGGACGTGGCCGCCCCTCCAATCTGTCGACTTCCATCGGGTCGGCGAACGTGGGGTGAGCCGAGCGGTCGCCCTGTCGCGTACTGCCGACGTGCGTCCGTCGTGTCCCGTCGTTGACCATGTCGAAGCGCTACGCGGCCGATACGACGTCACTGTAGCTCGCGTAGTTTGACGCTGCCACTTGTCGTTTGACTTCGGTCTTCAGCCCGACGAGGTACGACTGTACTTTTTCCCCTTCGTTCAAGTTGGGAATGCGGTTATAAAATTCCTCCATCTGCTGCGTGTACTGTGCTACACTCCCGAACTGTCAGTTTCGATGAATTTTTTCCCAGACAAGGAAACTCGAATTTATCGGCTCGTATCGTTTCAGCAGGTCGGCGCAAAACTGCTGCCACGTGGCTTCACCGTGGATGAAGGTATTGTTGCCGCCAATCCACTCGAGTGCCGGCCCTTGCATCAGTGTCGCCGCGAGTCATACGCGTTGACCGTCCCAGCCTGGCGAGCTCCATCCGACGGCTGCGAAGTAGATCTCCATGCCGGCGATCCATCTGCGGGCGTCGGAGTTTCGATCGCTCGGATCGAACGGCTCAGGTGGGCG
The DNA here is from genome assembly GCA_027943415.1 of Closterium sp. NIES-67. NCBI lineage: Eukaryota > Viridiplantae > Streptophyta > Zygnematophyceae > Desmidiales > Closteriaceae > Closterium > Closterium sp. NIES-67. The sequence continues at coordinate 88,689 of BQMB01001456.1, read as the reverse complement.
CGGTTTTGGAGCCTCGAGAAACTGTTGCGACTGCTGCGTCGTCGCCGTTGTCGAGTCGTGCTGCGCTCCGGCGAGTCGAGTTACTCGCTCGAACTCGTTTCGCCATGCTTCGCGATCCGCTCGCATCTCCTCCTAAAGGGTTGCGATGCGCGCGAAGAGCTGCTGGGTAACCTCGGCGTTGTCGAGGTTCGCCATCCTGTTCAAAACACGCGCGGAGGGGGTAATTCGGAAAAACGCGGAGCTAGTGCTTACCAGAATCGGCGTCGAATTGGTCGCCCCCGACGGTTTTTCGAGGCAGGATCCCCGCTGCTGCTGCTTAGCTGAGCGCGGCCGAGTGAGAAAAGCTCTGATTACCAAGTGTCACAGGATCGAATGACTCGAGGAAAGGTTGCACTATCGATCAGTACAAGGTGCTTTTATACTTCCAGAGTACATCAGGTAACCAGGTTTATCCTATCCTAAGGAAATAGACCCTTCTAGAAGATAGAATCACCCTGCGTATAGCCACGCGAGGCTATTGGCTTTAAGGGATTACGGCAGGATTATGCCAGATAGCGCACCAGTACATCCCAAGCCTGGTCGGTGATATAATTATAATAGCAGGATAAACCAAAGGTTAACGGAAAAATGGAGAATAGGAAACCAAATGAGATAAGATAAAAAGAGAAATGAAAGAGGAAGGAAATAAGGAAAGGGACAAGTGGTGTAACGGGGTCGTACTCTCACATGACATAACCAAGGGTCTTGCACTTGAACTTGTCTTGAAGCTTCAGCATCACCTCCTTCACGAGGTCAGAGGAGGGTGAGAATATAAGGATTTCATCCTCATAAACCACCATGAAGCTCCTCTGCTCCCCCTCGCCAAGCATGAACAAGGATTGATCGCCCGTTGAGGGAGTGAAGCCGATCGCCTTCAAGACTTCCCGCAGCTTGATGTACCATCGCCTAGGGGCTTGCTTGAGGCCATAGAGTGCTTTCTTCAGCTTCCACACTCTGCCACTCCCATCATTGTACCCCTCTGGCTGCTCCATGTAGGTCCCTTCCTCCAAAACTTCGTTGAGGAAGGTCGTTACAATATCCATTTGCTTCACCACCCATCCTTTGATGGCCGCCGCGGCGAAGAGAGTTCGAAGGGTTGTACCCTTAACCACAGGGGCATATACTTCATTGTAGTCCTTCTTCTCCTGCTGCTGGTATCCCTTGGCTACAAGTCTGCTCTTGTAGCGCTCGATGTTGCCGTCGGCGTCGGTCTTGCGCTTGAAGATCCACTTGGAAGAGATCGCCTTCCGCCTCGGAGGTAGATTCACCAAGTCAAATGTGTCGTTCTCTATGATGCTCCCCATTTCTTCATCTGAGGCCTTCTTCCACTCCTTCCCATTGGGGCCCTCCAAGCCTCCTTGGGATTTGTAGGCTCCCCCGGCATCTCCACCGGAGAGAAGAAGGCAAAAGCGCCTCCTCGCTTTCATCTTCCGCATCATCGCCTAGCATGAGAGCCAAACCGGTCAAGATTGAGTTGGCTGGTCTTCCAAGCCGATCATAGCTCAACCTATTGGGGGCTGAGTCTTCCTTCTACCCCTTCCTTCCTCCTCTGCTGTAGGGACTTGAATGCTCTCATGGCGTTGCAGTAAATCTGGTCGGTTCCCGCGAGCACTTGTAGAACGAGACGGAAGTGACGATGCATGCTCTTCATCTTGCTGGACCTCCTCCTCCGCTTCTCCCCCATTCATTTGAGGATATTGCCTGATGATTGTGCCGCTGCTACTCATATCCAAAGGTAGCTCCACATGCTCCAGGTCGGTACTCTTTACCTCTCCAAGCCGGTAATCTTCGCTTGGTTCTCCACCTTCCACTCCTTGTACGGTAAGTTCTCCATGAACTTGCAATCTCTGCTCACCAAGAACTTCTTGGTAAATGGGTTCCAAAGAAACCATCCCTTGCTGTTTTGAGCCATGCCCAGGTGCACGGCCCATGTTGCCTTGGCATCAAGCTTGTTGTGCCGACGTTTCTTAGGCACAAGGTCCATGCACATGCACCCGAACACCTGAAGCATATCCACCTTCGGCTTCCTTCCAATCCACTCTACATAGGGCACCCATTTGTTTTCTCCCACATGAGTCAAGGCACTGTTCTTGGCCACACAAGCATGGCGCACCGCATCCGGCCAAAAGTAATTGGGTAGACCGGCTTCAATGAGAAGTCCCCGAGCTGTCTCCGTGAGTGTCCAATTCGCACGCTCGGCGATGCCGTTCATTGCAGGAGAGTAGGGCATGGTGAGAGAGTGCCTCATGCCCTGCTTCTTCAGCCAACTTGAGAAGTCCTAGCTCAGGAACTCTCCCCCACGGTCTGTGCGAATCGCCTTCACAAGCCGGCCTTGTTGCCGCTCCACCATCGGCAACCAGTCGGTCTTCACAGTTTCAGCTACGTCACTCTTCTTGGTAAGCACATACACCCAAGTCATGCGAGTGTAGACGTCCACAATGGTGAGGAAGTACTCTGCTCCAGCAGCTCCAAGCTTCAAGGGGCCCACCATATCCATCACCACCTCATCGAATGGTGCCTTCGCCGTTGTCTCCGAGCTATGGAACGGGTAGCGGGTGAACTTGGCTTGCATGCAGGTTAGACAGCCAAGCACCCCATTGGGCTCCCCCTTGATACGTATCCCACTGACCATCTCTTGCGTAACTATCTGCTGCAAAATGGACGATGCCACATGTCTCATTCGCCGATGCAAGGTCAGCCAATCACACTCTCCCGTAGCGGAAGTCGGGTTGGAGAAAGCGGCACTCGCAATTGTGCCCCACAAGCTCTCTCCTTTCTCCTTTTCCGCTGCTGCTTTACTGATCTTAGCCTTCTTCTCCTCATTTCCACCACCTTTGGCTGCTGCACCACTCTCCTTGGTTTCACACGCCTTGCTGGTCTCTCCAAGGTTGCACTCCTTCAAGTCACTCTTGGTGTCACTTTGTTTTCCGTGATCACCGCCACCAACCGCTTCACTCTTGGTGCTGACGCTTGCTGCCAATTGCCTCCCCTTAGGCATGGGGACCACTAGGATTTGCCACATCTCATTGTAGATGTCCCTGTCCTCATGAAGGTCCCAAAGCTTCCGCTCACCAAGCCTCGCGGTATATGTTTTGGATCCCTTGGAAGATATGTCCATGGCGGCCTTTTGCAAACGCCGCACAGAAATCAGGTTGGATGCGAGGCTGGGCACCCAAAGCACATTCTTGACGCCCACCATCTTCCCATCAGCACCCTTGAATATGGCCTTGCCCATGTCTTTCACCTCTGCTCGCTGCCCCAATGTCGATGTAACATGCTTCACCGGCGATGGTTCGAGCTTGGTGAGCAAGTCCGCACGAGGTGTCATGCTATAGGTGGCGCCACTATCGATCACCCAAAAGTCTTGAGAGTGAAGGGTGACCTTTCCCACAGTAGCTGGCTCCTCAAAGCCTTCTACACCTCCTGCTGCAGCTGCCGCTTGCGTGGAGACAAAGAAGAATTGGCCCGGGTATCGATCTTCACTCGGGCCCGTCTTGTAGTCTCCACCTTTCATGCTTGCCGCTTCGCTTCCATGACCACCACGGCCTCCACGACCTCTGCCTCTTCCTCCCCTTGCTCCTCTGCCCTCTTGACCTTGAGAAGGGGTCCATCCATTAGGCAATCTGAAGCAATCTCTCCACATGTGGCCGGTCTTGTGGCAAAAGTGACATTCGCCATCAAATCTACCGCGCCCACGCCGGTAGCCATTGTTATTGTTGTTGCTGCCATATCCTCCGTTGTTGTTGTTCCACGGACCCGCCACTTCGCAACGGCGGAAATCTTCTTGTAAGATTTCCTGCTTCACATCTTCGAGTGAGAGACAGGGCAGATCTCGATTTAGGTTGATGATGAGTGAGGACCCATGAGTCTGGAAGTAAGGCCATCAGCTTGGTCTTCTTTTGGAAGTCACTGTATTTCAGGTCAGCTCCTTCGAGCCGTGTCAACAAGTCGAAGAATTTCTGCACTCCTTCCTCCACCAGTTCGCCTTCGTCAATTCGAAGTGCCGCCATTTGCCGCTCCTAAACCACAGCCACTGCCGCTGTTGCAGGAGCGTGTACACCCTTGAGAGCAGCCCATGCCTTTGGTCCCTTTGCTGGTTCACGCTAAAAAGGCTTGATGTGACGGACTTGGCTGCTCCCCAACGCTTGCCCAAGTAGAAGGTAGCCTTGTGCGCTCTTCCGCAACCACGGGCTCTTCTCCGGGTCGTTCTCGGGGCGCTTCTCCGTTCCTTCCATCACCTCCAGCAGATCATAGTGGTCAAAGATGTTCTCCATCTTGAAGGACCACTCAGCAAAGTTGTCACCGTTGAACTTGTCAAGGCCAAACACTCTAGGCTCATCCCTAGAGGGGCCAAGGATAGGTTGCACAGGAGCAACGGGTGGAACTTGGTGTTGACGTTGTGCTTGGGCGTCTTCTCTGCCTCCAGCACCTCTGCCACCCCCTTCCTCAGTTCTAGGCATGGTCGAAATGGCTCCAAGGGGCTCTGATACCCCTTTTTATAACCACAATAGGCTCAGATGTGCCTTAAATGAGAGAAATTGTGCATAGTCAGAATTCCGTCAGACAGCTTCAAATATTGATGCCGATCTGATGTATGCCTTAAACGGTAATCTGTAGATTGGATCTGGAGCGCGTTGCTGTTGCCTATCAGCAGCAATTTGAATCATAACATTCCATGAAGATTTGACGAAGCTATGGCGGTTTGACTGGCAGAAGGTACAGCAGCCACTATAGTCTTAGGAGTAAAAAAAACTTAGGAAGAAGAATTCGAGGTAGGGATGGTTCCCAGCCTCTACATACCCCAAGAGCCGCGGTCCAAGTTGGTGGTACACCACCACAGAGTCCCCAACCATGAGGAGACTCGAAACAAACCCAACAAGGGGCTACACCAAGTGAAATATAACACTACTTGAAGTAGAATTACTCTTTTCACTATTTTAATATTTGTCCACGTCCCTTGGGCTTGAAATCTTGAGTTCTTGGTCTTGGTTCAGCAAGATCAATTCTTTTTGAGATGATGAGGACTTGCTGCACACACCTGCAATGAGATGGACACTTCACACTCGACAAAATAGAGAAAGCACATGCGACGCGCAAACGACGACTGGAGATGCGAGTTGTGAAAACTCGCTAATGTCTTGACCGACACAAACCATATTGTGATACACCATTTAAACACACACACAAGCACTAGATAGCTATGACATAGAATCACAAGTCATTACATGCCATGCATGCACATACACACAAACATGGACGACAAGCCGAGTGCAAGCCATAGGGTTGCACCAACAGGCCCTTCATTTTCATTTTAATTTATATATATAAATATATGTATATATATATATATATATATTCAAGGGGGTTGGCTAAGGGTGCCCATTTTTGAAACATCAACCTTGGCCACAAGGCAAGTCAATATAATATAAGAGGAGGTTTACATCAGGGCCCTAACAAGTAAGAAGCTACTGGAACTAGACCAAGCTGTACACAGTGCCGCTGATGATCTTTAGGCGCAAGTGCCTTCGTAAAGATATTAGCTGTGTTGGCACCGGAGGCCAAGTGTACTACGCGGGCCTGGCGGCGCTGCTGTAGCTTGCGCAGGAAGAAGTACCGCAGCTGAATGTGCTTCGTTCTGCCCTCCAGTTGAGTCTCGTGACACAGGAGGATCATGGCCCTGTTGTCAGCGTACAGAACTGGGGCAGAGCTAGGCCGCTCACCTAAGTTTGTGAGCAAGAAAGTCAGCCAGTGGAGCTCCTGTGCCGCCATGGAACCAGCGTAGATCTCAGCCTTACAGCTAGACTATGCAGCACACAACGAGCGAGTGGACCTCAACGAGATGACGCCTGCACCAGGGCTAAAGCACTAGCCCTTGGGAGGGACCTGAGCTTCTCAGCGTTGTCTGTGCCCTGTACGGACCACAGGCATGCGTCTTTCTAGCACTAGCCTCATGCCCGATGTACTTGCTAGATAACGCAAACCCTCTTAGCGGGTGACCTGTACTGTGGTCGGTGTCTGCCTGTGGCCACAAAGCGAGCCAGGATGCTAAGAGTGTATGCGAGATCTGGACGAGTGCAAGTCATCAAGTACATGTAGCAACCCACCAGCTCTGACTCCTCATGGACTGGAGCTGAGAGCTTGTGATCTACTGGCAGAGGTGTGCGCTGTGCGGAGGAAAACTGAAAACCGATTCTCTGAAGGACCTGGCCACCGGCCATCGACTACGTTCACCCCAGATGGGGGAACTACGTCAACGTAGGTACCGGTTGACCTCCAAGATGCCATCTCTGCGTCCATGGCAGCTATCCACCGAGAGGCTCGGGGTCCCGAGGTCGCCTCAGCGTAAGTGGGAGGGGTCGGGATGCCAAGGGCGTCTGGGTCACCCTCAGGGACTAGCAACATGGAGTAGAGATGAGGCGGGCCTCGTACACGAAAGCTAGCTCATACCGCCGGTCCTCCATGACGTCACTACCAAGGGCAGTAGCACCCCCGACGGACGGAGGATGGGCAGGGTCACAGACCAGAGGGGTGGCGTAGTCAAGGCGGCGGGTAGAGGCAAAGTCAGCGATGGTTGCGAGAAGAGCGTCAAGACAGGAGACAGGAACTGACGGGTCTGTAACAAGAGAGGCGAGGAAATGAGAAACAAGGGGACTAGCTGTATGGAGGAAGTCAAGCAGGGGAGGCGGAGCAACAACCGGCGACGACGGAGGAGGCGACGGGAGGAGGGGAGGACGAGACGCATGAGAATGAAGCAACACAGGGTGAGAGCGCTGGACAGGAGACATGGGACAAGCACGAGAGGGACGGCAAGACCAGAAGTGGGACGAGGGCATCGGGTCAGGAGACATACAGTGGCGGAATAAATTGTCCACATGTTCAGCCTTTTTTGGGATTTTGATAAATGCAGCGATGTAAACATTAAGCCTTAATGTATGGTGTGCATACACGCTGAGAAGTTCAATTAGAGCACTCACTCGTGTTGACAAACACCAAAGTAGTACCACACATGGTCCTTAAACACCTAAGCATAGCATAGGATAACATCCGGACAATTTGTACCGAAAACTGGTAGCATACTAGATTCTGTGAAAACTAGTACCTAGTCCAGCGTCCCTTTGCCCGAATCACTGCCTTGATCCTCCTCGGCAGGCTGTCGATCAGGTTTGCACACACCTCTGCCGGTAGCTTGTCCCATTCCTCCTGCACCCTCTCCCACAGCTCCAGCATTCCACTTGGCGGCTTTTCGTACTTCCCCAGCTGCCTTTTCAAGTGTGCCCACAGGTGCTCAATCGGGTTAAGGTCCGGGGAGCACGACGGCCATTCCAGCACTGCGTACTCCTGCTCCCCAAGCCACTCTTGGACCAGACGAGACCTGTGCTTGGGATCATTGTCGTGCTCGAAAATGACCTCTGAGGGGGAAAGCTTGAAAAAATCGATGGTCTGTTTGAGCTCATCTTGCAAGATGCTGCTGTTTGTGTGATGTCATCATATGCTATCACATTCTGTCTGCCTCCCATCCCATGTTTTCAACTTGCATGTGTGGTTTGAATGTGCAAGCATTTGTGTGGTGTGTGTTCTGGAGTTTGGGAATGTGTTATGTGTTATTTTGTTTGAGCAGGTATTTGTGATGATAGATCTTGAGAAGATCTTTTCGACGCAACAAGAATCTCTTCAATTGGAGCAACAACGCGAAAGCTATGAAGATTCAAAGTTCATGAGCTTGCGTTACAATTGCGGCGGTTACTAAGTGAAGTTGTGGGGTGACTTTATATGGAGTTGGGACCTTTGGGGTTGGGGAAACTTGTCACTCTACTGTAACAGCTGCAAATAGGTTGGGAACAACCAAGCTAGGTTGGCAAGGGTGGCCAACTTGGATGGATTGGTTGGGAAGGGACAAAGGTCAAAGTTGAGGTTCCTATAGGGAGGGAATCTTTGTGCTTATGGGGTTTCCTTGGTTGGGGACTCTCTTGGGACCTTCCCTCTCATCCCTCTCTTCCTATCCCAACCTTTCTCTTGCTCCTTCTAATTCCTTGTGAGATTCTTGAACTTTGATTGAACTCTTGAGATTGAGTTAAGTTCTCCTCCTACAGCTTACCCCCTAGTGCGTCGAAAGCCATAGCGTCGCGAATACTTCATCAATCAACGTGATTCAAATTGGGAACGGTAGCTGAGATTAAGAGCTACAACATATCCAAGTTTCGCGACATTCCAACGGCTAGTTTTTCGTCGACGTCGTTTCTTGTGAAGACGACTTTTCTGTCCAGAATTTCGGATTTATATTTTGAGTAATTCTAGCTCCTAAGTTCACCTAGACTCCGTCCTTAATCCTAACAAGTGGTATCAGAGCTGTATTAAGGACGTTGAGAGGAGTCTACAGAAGTGTGAAGACCCTTCTAGACCCACCATGGCCTGTGGGTGTGCCTAAGTGGTGTTCTAAAGGTTGGATGTGTCTTCCGCTAAGGGAAACTCTGCCGAAATTTCGTGGACGCCGACACTTGTGAAAATATCGAGGGAGCTGAGTGTGGACAGCAAAGGGGGGCTGAAATTCGTCATTTCTCAAGGAGAAGATGAATGAGAGAGGAGGAGATGCTAATGGAAGAGGAGCTGTAGCTGAGAAGACAAGTGACCGCCGCCATCAAAAGTTGAAGCTTTGGATGGCTCCAACTATGAGGAATGGAGCGGACGGATGAGAAGTGCCTTCAAACGCTACAAGCTACTGAAGATTGCTGTTGGGGAAGAGAAGATGCCGGAAGAAGGCGAAGCACGTGAACGGTGGATTGAGAAAAGCACGGTGCTTTTCGACCTCATCCTTCAATCGGTCAACAAGGAGATGTTCGAGCACATCAAGGATCTTGTGGAAGCGGATGATTCGGGTCCAAGGGCGTGGAAACTACTACGCGATGTGATTCAGCCCAACACTCTCCTGATGGTGATCGTGCTCGAGAAGGAACTTGCTGCCATCTCCATGCGACCAGGGGACGATGTGAAGCCGGTCCTTGACAAGATCAAGGACACCTATGCAAGGATGGCAGCAGCGGGCAGCAGTGTATCTCAGCTGCAGCAGTGCACCAAGATCATCTCGGTGTTGGACAACTCGTGGGATAACCTCATCCCCACCCTCAACTCTCAGCAAGATCAATGGACACCTGAGTGGCTAAGGCAGCAGATTCTGCAGGAGGACTTCCGCAGACGCCATGTGGGAGGCGGTGCTGCCACTAAGACTGCTGAGGGGTATGGAGCTGCAGGGCGCGGCAGAGGAAGAGGGGGTTGGAAAGGCCGAGGCCGTGGGAGGAGCTTTGGCAGAGGTAGAGGCCGAGGTGACTATAATGAGGGGCATGGGAGCTCTAGTGGCAGGGGGAGTACCAGAATGGAGGGCACGTGCTGGTACTGCAAGAAGGTTGGGCATCCTTGGTTCAAGTGCTTCAGCAGGCTGGAGGGATGGGCACCTCCAGGCATGAAGCCGCCAGTGGTGAACGCGCACAAGGTGGCGCTGTGCAAGGCTCAGGTGCACAAGGTGAAGGTGCACAAGGTAATGCCTATCCTGGTTGTATTTATGGTTGAGGATGTGCATGGGCATGAGGGTGATGTGGGATCTGTGGGAAAGGTTGTGATGCACCCTCTCACGCACTGGGTGATTGATTCGGTTGCACCAGTCACATGACCCCACGGGCAGATTTGCTTGATGAGGTAAAACCCCCTGGGAAGATCAAGTATGTGGCAGCAGCGTCAGGTGCTTTGCTCCCTGTCATTGGTGTTGGAAATGCCAAGGTTAAGGGAGCTAATGGGGAGCTTGTGGGGCTTGGGAATGTTCTGCTGGTTAAGGCTTGTCTGCTAACCTTCTCTCTGTGCGACGACTGCAGAAGAGCAAGGCCGAAGTGACCTTTGGACCAACCAGCTGCCGTGCTAAGCTTGGGAAGAAGGTGCTATGGAGTCTGGAAGAGGAGACCAGTTGCATCAAGGACCTGTGGCAGCTGCCCATCATCCCATGGAATGGGAAGACTCCAACAGCAGCAACGGCAGCAGCGGCAAAGGCAACAGCAGGAGGAGATGCAACTGCACCAACTGATGGGGTCCTGGAAGCAGTCAAGAAAGTGCAGCAGCAGCAGAACATGGTGAGGTGCTTGCTGGTGTGGATGCGAGTGCGGCATGGGCTAAGGCTTCATCAAAGAGTGGAGAGGCCGATTGGGAGACATGGCATGAGAGGCTGTGTCATGTGAACTTCCCTATGCTACAGAAGTTGGTAAAGGATGGGAGCCTGAAAGGCTTGGAGGTGAAAGGGGGAGTGAAGGAGATTGGGAGCTGCCCTACATGCTTGGAGACCAAGTTCTCCAAGTTCCCCTTCAACAGCACTACAGGACCAGCCAAGACCCCACTTGCACTTGTGCACATGGATGTGGTGGGGCCCACAAGAGCCCCTTCCCTCTCAGGCAGCCGCTATTTCTTGACAATTGTGGATGACCACACTCGAGCAGTGTGGGTTTACCCTTTGAACAGCAAGGGGGAGGTGGCAGCGGCTGTCCTTAAGGAGTGGATGCCGAGAGCTCAGAGGGAATGCGGACACAAGGTGAAGGTGATCCGTAGTGACAATGGTGGGGAGTTCATTGGAGCTGATTTTGAGGGGGAGTTGAAGAGGAAGGGGATCCAGCATCAACTGACAGTGCCCTACAACCCGCAGCAGAATGGCGTGGCTGAGAGGTTCAACAGGACCCTGCAGGAGGGGGCACGCACTCTCCTTGGGCGTGCAGGGCTGCCTGATCCGTTTTGGGTGTCTGCACTGAGGCAGGTCGCCCTTGTGAAGAATAGGGTGCTGGCTACAGTTGGAGATAAGGAGTGGATCCCATATGTCAAGTGGTATGGGAGTGCTCCAGCGGTGAACATGCTGAGGGCATTTGGGTGCATGGTGGTGTTTCATGTGCCCAAGGAGAAAAGGGGGAAGTTGGAGGCTTCTGGAAGATGGGGTGTGCACTTGGGGATTGCAAAGGATCACAAGGGGTGGCTGCTATGGGACCTGACCACCCAGAAGCTGACAGTGTCAAGGGATGTGAAGTTTCTTGAGTCCCTGTACTATAAGGAATGGAAGCAGCAGCAACAGAAGCTTCCATCTACACCACTCATTGTGGAGGCAGATGAGTTGCAGCAGCCTTCAAGACAGGTGGAGGTTGCAGTGTCAGAGGAGGAGATGTCTGGGGTGACTGAGGAAGGGGGAGCAGCTGAGGAGCAGCAGCAGCAGCAGCATGAGTCTCCATCTCGAGTTCCACACCCGCCTGAGCGACCTAGGAGGGATGTGCGCCCTCCGGTGAGGCTGACCTATGGGGGAAGAGGCAAGCCAAATGTGGTGCAGGCTGGGAGTGTGGTTGAGCAGATTGAGGAAGATGAGATCGCTCACTGCTACTGGGCACCAATCCCTGAGCCCAAGACTCGAGAGGAGGCCTTGAATGGACCAAATGGGGAGAAGTGGAAGGCGAGTGAGGATGAGGAGTTCGGGTCCCTGATTGAAAACGAGACATGGGACCTGTGTGACTTGCCTCCTGGAAAGAAGGCAATCACTTCCAAGATGATCTACAGGCACAAGTATGGACCTGAAGGGGAGCTGACCCGCTACAAGTCTAGGCTTGTGGCACGGGGGTTTCAGCAGACAAAGGGGAAGGACTATGATGAGGTGTTTGCTCCTGTGGGGAAAGGAACAACACTGAGGGTGCTGTTAGCGATAGCTGCACTCCTGGGATGGAAGATACGGCAGATGGACATTGTGACAATGAGTCCGCTGTGAAGCTCGCCAAGAATGCTTGTCTGCATGGGCTGACAAAACACATAAGGCCTAAGTGGCATTGGGTGAGGAGACTCCTTGATAAGGAGGTGCGGCTGGAGATAGTGAAGACCCATCAGCAGGCAGCAGATATTTTCACCAAGCGTCTGGCGGAGGCGGATCATTGGAAGGGCATGAAGCTTGCTGGGATGAGTGTGCATTGAGTATGCATGCTTGAGATGTGGTATGGTGGATGATGGTTGGCAGCCAGAGGGGGAGATTGTTGTGTGATGTCATCATATGCTATCACATTCTGTCTGCCTCCCATCCCATGTTTTCAACTTGCATGTGTGGTTTGAATGTGCAAGCATTTGTGTGGTGTGTGTTCTGGAGTTTGGGAATGTGTTATGTGTTATTTTGTTTGAGCAGGTATTTGTGATGATAGATCTTGAGAAGATCTTTTCGACGCAACAAGAATCTCTTCAATTGGAGCAACAACGCGAAAGCTATGAAGATTCAAAGTTCATGAGCTTGCGTTACAATTGCGGCGGTTACTAAGTGAAGTTGTGGGGTGACTTTATATGGAGTTGGGACCTTTGGGGTTGGGGAAACTTGTCACTCTACTGTAACAGCTGCAAATAGGTTGGGAACAACCAAGCTAGGTTGGCAAGGGTGGCCAACTTGGATGGATTGGTTGGGAAGGGACAAAGGTCAAAGTTGAGGTTCCTATAGGGAGGGAATCTTTGTGCTTATGGGGTTTCCTTGGTTGGGGACTCTCTTGGGACCTTCCCTCTCATCCCTCTCTTCCTATCCCAACCTTTCTCTTGCTCCTTCTAATTCCTTGTGAGATCCTTGAACTTTGATTTGAACTCTTGAGATTGAGTTAAGTTCTCCTCCTACAGCTTACCCCCTAGTGCGTCGAAAGCCATAGCGTCGCGAATACTTCATCAATCAACGTGATTCAAATTGGGAACGGTAGCTGAGATTAAGAGCTACAACATATCCAAGTTTCGCGACATTCCAACGGCTAGTTTTTCGTCGACGTCGTTTCTTGTGAAGACGACTTTTCTGTCCAGAATTTCGGATTTATATTTTGAGTAATTCTAGCTCCTAAGTTCACCTAGACTCCGTCCTTAATCCTAACAGCCGGCGCGAACTAGCGGGGCCGGCACGAATTAACGGGGCCGGCGCGAAGTGACGGGGTCGGCGCGGACAGAGCTGCACGGGCGCGGCTAGGGCTAGGGCATGGCTAGGACACAGGCTAGGGCTAGGGCTAGGGCTAGGGGCAGAAACGTAAGAGGGGAGGGGGACCTAACCTAGCGTGATACCATCTGAGAATAACGCAATAAGCTAGAATGAGTGATACAGGGTGGTTTTGTCATATCGAGTTGTACTATCTATGAGCATGCACCTATCTAGCCTATTACATATACTACAAATATATGTTGACACTCTATTGCCGAAACAGATCCGAATTGCGAAATGTTCCTTGCACTTGGAGTACCGTACCGTTGAAGCAACAAACCCACTACTGCGGTAATCACCTTGGTAGAAGAACCAGAGATTAGATGAGGCGTTAGGCAAGAATATGGTGCTTGCATCGCATCGCATCCCTTCAGCACAAACAAAAGTCTTCTCTACCAACCAAGTTGCAACACTGCCCCCTCTTCCCTTCTAGTTCAACCACGCCAGCTGCATACCGGCTCTTAGTTGCCCCTTCCCTCTCTCCCCCACTCTCGCTCCCTCTCGATCTCTCCCCTCTCCCTCTCTCCATCTCTCACTTTCCTCCCTGCCTAGCTTCCTCAACCCATGAGCGAGGACCAACACTAGCGCAGCCAGCCACACAGGTGGCCCATCCAAGTCACGCACGTGCCCAATCCCCAACACCTTCCCACTTTCCCCTTTTCCTACCCCTACCCCTGCGTCTGCTCTGGCCCCTCTCCCTTCTCCTCCCCTTGCCCCTGCCCCTGCCCCTGCCCCTGCCCCTGCCCCTGCCCCTGCCCCTCCCGCCCTTCCTCCTGCGCCCACGGGAAGAGCAGCAGTGGCTTGTAGGGGTGGGCGAGCAGGAAGTCGTTGTTCACCACCAGCCGCACCACCTGCAGCACGTGGCTCCGCTCACGCCGAACCTCCTTCTCCAGCAGCTTCGCCAGCAGGCTCGGCGACCGAGCATTGCCCTGGTTGTCCCTGTTATCCCGGTCGCTCTGGTTGCTCGGATACTCCTGGTTCCTCTCCTGCCGTTGGTTCGGCCACCCCCCATGCTGCCCTTGCCCTTGCCCCTGCCCCTGTCCATCCATCTGCCCCTGCTGCTCCCACTGCCCCTGCCCCTGCCCCTGGCCCTGCCCCTGCGCCTCCCATTGCGCCTGCTGCTGCCAGTCGTGGGCGCCAATGTGTGCGAAGGTGCAGCGGGCGCCCTTCTTGCAGTGCCCGCGCAGGAAGAAGGAGCACACGCGCTTGGTGGCAGTCCGCGCAGGGCGCTGGGGGGGCAAGGGGGCAGGGCTTTCAGTGTGGGCACCCGCAGGTTCAGCTGACGAGCCGGGCTGTGCAGTTGTTGCAGCAACGGGAGGAATAACAGTGGGAGGAGCAGTGAGTGGCGTCGGGGAAGCATGAAGAGCGGGAATAGCAGCTGATGCAGCGGCAGCAGATGCAGCAGCAGTAGCAGTAGTAGCAGCAGCAGCCACGGGTGTTGGAGCAGGGGCACCATCACCAACTGGTGCTGCTGCCTCCAACATCATCTTGTCCTTCTCTGACGGCTCCACCTCTGCTGCCTCGCCTGATGCACTTGCTCCTATTGCCCCTGTTGCCCCTGTTGCCCCTATTGCCCCTGTTGCCCCTGCAGTGGAAACAGCCCCAGTGCAACCATCCTTCCTCATGCCGCATGCCCCTTCATCCCCACCTGCCACCACCACCTCTCCTCCACCTCCGCCCCCTTCTCCTCGCTCTACGCCTGCCTCTTCCTCATCCTCTTCCTCCTCCCCCTCCTCCTCGTCCTCTGCTCCCATGTCAATCCCTTCCTCCCCCTCTATTCCAAATTCTTCCACTTCATCCTCACCCTGCTGTTGCTCTGCCATGTCGCCACTCCCCTCTGGTGTTCCAAAACTCTCTTCCTCAGAACCCCTCATCAAGTCCCCCTCCTTCTCCTCGTCTCCGTTCTCCTTCTCACCACCACCTGCAGGAGCAGCAGCAGCAGCAGCACCGCCACCACTACTAACATCCACAGCACCATTCGCTCTGGACACCTTTCTTGCCCGTCCCATTACCTCCTCTCCACCCTCACCAACCCACCCTGCTCCCTCCCCATCCGCCCCCTCTCCTCCTCCCTCACCCACTTCCTCCCCCTCCACCCCCCCCTCCATTCCCTCTTTCTCCTCCGTACCACCCCCACCCTCCCCCTCCTCCCCACACCCCTTCCGCACTGTACTAATCTCCTTCAAATCACAAGCCCCTCCTCCCTCACTCTCTTCACTTATTCTCACCCACTCCCACACACAATGCCCCCTCCCTTGCATACCCATCCCTCCACTCCCTCTCCTCCTCCACTCCTCCTTCCATCCACGCCCTCCTCTCCCTCCTCTCCCCCCTCTCTCCTCCCATCCCTCCCTGCCCCCTCCCCTTCCCCTCCCTCCTCTGTCCGAGTTGTCCCTTAGCAGATAGGTCGGTACTTCGCAAATGGGCAGGCCCAGATTGGCTTGAAGGGCCAACACCTCCCTTAGGCGCTGGCAGAAAGGAATAGAGAGGATTAGAATGAAAAGAGTTTTGGTAGAGAGAGAGGGGAGAGCGACAGAATAGGAGAGGGTGAAGAGCGGTGAGAGGGGCAGAGCGGTGAGAGGGGCAGAGCGATTAGAGGGGCAGAGCGATTAGAGGGGCAGAGCGATTAGAGGGGCAGAGCGATTGGAGGGGCAGAGCGACTAGAGGGCCGAGACGAAGGGGGGATCGCGGAGTGGAGGTAAGAGATGTGGGGGAGTGGAGGAAGGGATGGTGAGGAGTTGGTAAGAGATTCAGTGTTTGCCTGGCAGCAAATCGCGAAGGAGCAGGGAGGGGATGAGGCAGAGAAGAAGTCGAGCATCGGATAGAGAAGGAGAAGCACGCGGGCGAGGGGGGGGAGCGGAAGAGCGGGGAGAGACAGAGCAGGAAACGAAAGGGGGAGAGGTGGGAAGTCGTGGAAGGCACGAAGATGAGAGGGAGAAGTCGGGAGAGGAGGGAGAGGAAGGGAGAGGACGGGAGAGGAAGGGAGAGGTGGTACCTGTTGTCTCAATCTGCGTTCCTCATCCACCAGCTCGCCCCTCTCCTTGCGCTTCCTGGCCTCCTCCTCCTGCACGCCACACATGCCACACATGCCACACATGCCACACATGCCACGCATGCCACGCATGCCACACATGCCACACATAGACACACATAGACACATGCCAAACATGCCACATGCCACAAACACCACACCACACACACACGTACACAAACACACACACACACACACACACACACACACACACACACACACACACAACCTCGCCCAAAGCTTAAGAGGCCACTTTACAGCAGAACAATAGAAAAAATCCCGCACCCTATACTTCCCACTCGACACACTCCTTTGCCCCCTACCAAACCCCCAATCCCCCCCATTCTATCTCCCTCCCCTTATCCCCAACAACAGCCCTCTCAGCGATCACCCCCCCGATCCCCGATCAATCACCCATACCACCCAGCCCCCCCCCCACCTCTTCCCCCATGCCCCCCCCCCCACCTTGCGCTGCACGTTGCTGGCAGTGGGGAAGTTTCTGCGGCGCTCCTCCACCCACTTGGCCAGCTGCTCGGGGCTCTCCTTCTTGCGGTACTCCAACGCTCTGGTGGGGGTTGGGAGGGAGGAGGTGTGGGGTGGGAGGAGTGACAACGGGTGGGTGGGTGGGGCACAAGTGGTAAGGGGGAGAGAGGAATGACGACTCCACCAACTTGGCCAGCTGCTCGGGGCTCTCCCTGCTGTACTCCAATGGTCTGGTGGGCGCAAGGGGGTGGGAGGTGTGATGGGTGGGGGGTGTGATGGTTGCGGGGTGTGATGGGTGGGGGGTGTGATGGGTGGGTGTATGATGAGTGGGGCACATATGGTGGGCAGGGCTGCTCCTCGGGGCTCTCCTTGTGGTACTCCAACGCCCTGGTGGGGGGCGGGGTGGTGGTGCGTTGGGTGGGTGGTGTGGTGGGTGGGGCACAAAGGGAGCAAATGGTCGGCGGGAGAGGAAAGACTACCCACTCAGGGTTATGAACGTGGGGAAGGAAGGACGGGTGGGGAAGGGGAAGGGACAGGAGAAGAAGCAGGGAAGGCAGCACACTCCTGGGTAAGACGTAGTGGCAGTGCAGGGCTTGGTGCGAGCGTGGTGTGAGCATGGTGCGAGCATGGTGTGAGCATGGTGCGAGCATGGTGATTCAGCCGCACGACCACACTTCCAAGCCATAACACAACAGCCCTGGATTGAGTGGGCTCACCTTTTCAGCCGGGCAGAGGAAGGCGTGGCGTGGACGGATGCCTTGTGGTCCTTGAGAGCCCGCCCTGCCATGCCACATGCCACATGCCATGCCATGACATGCCGTTCATGGCACATGCCATGCCATACACATACCACGCCACATGTCATGGTACACGCGACCATCCCAGACCGACGTCATGCCACGGAATGTATGCCCATGACATGCCCATAACATGCCCATAACATGCCCATGACATGCCCATGACATGCCCATGACATGCCCATGACATGCCCATGACATGCCCATGACATGCCCATAACATGCCCATAACATGCCCATGACATGCCCATGACATGCCCATAACATGCCCATAACATGCCCATGACATGCCCATGACATGCCCATAACATGCCCATAACATGCCCATGACATGCCCATGACATGCCCATGACATGCCCATGACATGCCCATGACATGCCCATAACCGCAGCCATGCCAGCAGACAGGGGACAAAAGCAAATATGGACATCAGGGAGTGCTGTGAGTGACATGAGTGTGCTTAGGTGCACATGAGTGTACAGTCATGCTTACTAAAGGGACATTGATAGTTACAGCGCCTGTGAAAGAACAGTAGGACGAGGGGAAATGGGGGAGGATGCAGGGGGGCGGCAGAACAGAGGGGAGAGGCTTAAAAGTGCGAAAGGAATGGAAGCGGGTTAAGCACAAAGCGGAGGAGTAGCCGAGGGGGGAGTGTGGCGAGTGCCGGGAAGTGCGGGGAGTGTGGGGAGAGCAGGGATAGTGTAGAGAGTGGGTTACCGCATGCGGAGAAGGAGCATCCGGGCGAGTCGCAGCTCTCATGCGTGCCCAGATGCGCTGTGAGGAAGTCCCGAGAAGAGAACGACCGGTCACACGGTGCACACGCGAACGGAGACGCAGCTACTGCTGCTCCTGCTGCCCCTGCTGCCCCGGCTGCTGCTACTGTTCCTACCGTTGTCGCTGCTCCTCCTCCAGCTCCTGCTGCTGCTGCGCCTGCTGCTGCTGCTGCTGCTGCTGATGCGGATGCTGATGCTGGTGAAGGTGGGAGGGCTGCTACTCCGGGGGGTGCTTGTGGTGATGATGGTGCTAGTGATGCTGATGGTGATGACGACGACGATGATGGTGCCGCGTGGATACCTTGATTCTGGTGGTAACCACCATTCATTCTATCGCCCCCCATTCTCCCCCCCATTCTCCCTCTTCCCTCCCCATCCCGCCTCCCCTCCCCCCACCCGCCACGTCCGCCCCACCTCCCCCCCGGCCCTCTCCCCCTCCCCTCTCTCCCCCCACCTCTTCCGTCCCCGAATCCCCGCCCCTCCCCTCCTCTACCGCCACCCCAACTTCTTTCCCCGCCCCTTCCCCTCGCTCCGCCCCCTCTCCCTCCTCCCCGTTCCCCATCCCCCCACCCTCCTCTCCCTCCCCCGCCTCCTCCCCTGCCCACCTCCGCCCTCCCCATTCCACCCCGCCCTGGCTGCCCATTCCCCAAATTCAGCGCACCAGGGGCACCGGGGGAGGGAGGGGCAGCGGGAGAATGGGGGGGCCCTCCGCCAATCGGGGAAGGAGGGGGGCGCATGGGCGGAGGGGCAAACGCAGGGTTTGGGGGATAAGGAGGGTTTTGCGGAAAAGAGTGGTTTGGGGGGTAGGGCGCAGGGGGGCGGTTAAAGGGGGGGATGGGAGCTTGAGGCGAGGGCAAGGGGGCTGGGGCGGGGGGGTAGGGGGAAGAAGGTGGGGGGAAGGATTGTTGGGGAGGACGTGCAGGAGTGGAGAGTATAGGTTGCATTTGCTGCTGCTGTTGCTGCTGCTGTTGCACTTGGTACGGAGGTTGCATGGCAGGGTAAGGGAAAGAAGGCGCGTTGGATTTGGGAAGCGGAGACGCAGATGGAGGGGGTTGACGGGGAGGGTAGGACTGGGGAGGCTGATACTGCTGCTGCGGTGGCGGCTGCTGCTGGTGAAATGGCTGCTGCTGCTGTGGCCGTTGCTGCTGCTGCTGCTGGTACTGAGGAGGAGCGGCGTTCGGGTTTGGCCCTACGGCTTTGCTCTGAGGGCTGGCAACGGGTGGGGCACCGGGACTAGTGAGTGGCGGAGGCGGATTCTGCCACTGCTGCTGCTGCTGTTGTGGTGGTGGCTGAAGCTGCTGCTGCTGCGGCTGCTGTTGCTGTGGCTGCTGCTGTTGTTGCTGGTAAAATGGCTGTTGCTGCTGTTGCTGCTGTGGCTGCTGCTGTGGCTGCCAGCGCTGCTGGCTCTGGGGAGCATTTCCGGGTGAAGGGTAAGGGGGGGGGAACGGCGCACCAGGCGCGGCACCAGGCGCAGAGCCAGGCGCGCCCCCCATGGACGAACCCTGGAAGGAAAATTTGCAAGGAGTAGGGAGGATTCAATGAGATCGCGAAGAGTTGTGCTCGTCATTTGAGGCAGGGGAAAAGGAGCGCTGCAGGGAGCTAAATATCGACCCTCGCGGTGTCGACCCCCCCGCCGCTCTGACCTCAAGCTACGCCCGCCTACCCTTGCTTTTTTACGCGCCTCAAAAATCGGGTGCCTTCGACGACCCCCCCTTTCCTCTGACCACCGCCTAGCTCGATTATCCCAGGCTATGATCGCCTAACCTTGCGATGCGAATTCCAGTATTCACGATGCCCAAGCCGAAAATTCGCGTTTTGGAAACACGTTACCTGCCATAGCGCCGAGTAACGCCAGCACTTCGTCGCTCCGCGAACGTCTTGCCTCTCCTGATAGTCTAAGGACGTCTTTAAAATACCCACCATAGGCGGCGGTCCAGAGGACCATCCTGTAGTCGTCGCAGCGCCAGCGGGAGATCCATAAGTGGCCGGGGCCCCGCTATTCCACTGCGCGCCGATACCGGGAGGTTGCCCTGCAGGGTACTGCGCGCCGATTCCGCCCGGCCCTGGGAATCCTGCGGCCGAACCTCCGTTTGCAGTCTGGTAAGGAGCCCCGTACATCTGGTTCGGGGGCTGGCTCGGAAGCTGGCTCGGATATGGCTGCGCGTTGGGCGGGGGAGCGGACATCATCGGCCCTTGCGGGGGCGGCCAGGGGTTTTGCATGGCGGTAGGCAGTTATCGGAGAGGGACAAGACTAGGTGTGCAGGGAAGAGGAGGCAGTGCTATGACAATTCCTCAGGTAAGGTAATATCTGAGAGTTGATTGGACCAAGGCCGACTGGAGCAGCACCAGATCATAGGCTAACGAGAAACCGGGTTTGGGGTCTGTGCAAGGTTTTGAAGGCCACCGCTTGGGCAAGGAGGTTTCTGGTCTTGCTCCGCAAAAACCGTCCTGTAACAACCTCCCTTTCGCCTTGAAATGAAAGTGTCACACGAACCAATGTATAGTAAAATAAATGTACACTTCACTACATGACTCACTGACCATGGTACATGCCATAACCCACAAATCTGTCAGCCATGTGCACACCTCAATGTGCACTGTCCAGTCCAAATAACTCATTCCTAAACGTCATTTAAAATGTGTCACAATTAGCAGTCTTCGTGTACACGCATGACGCGTCCCTCTTCCATTCACCCCTCCTGGTTGGATCACCAGCCGTGTCGGCTGAGAGCAGCTGCTAGCGCACCAAGAGAGGAGTCAACTGCAGTGTTCCAGGACCGAACCACGCTCTGCCTGAAGGACGGCCCAAACAACGGAGTAGATGGCTGGAGAAAGGAAGGCGGGAAACAGGAGAAGAGGGTGGGGAGAATAACGGAGTGGGGAGGAGCCGAGGGAAGAGGGGGGAGGGGGGGAAAGGGGGGGGTGGGGGGAAGAGGGGGGAAATGAAGGGATGAGGATGGAGCACGCTGGGATCCTTCAAGAGAGGGTGCGATGCTGCTAGTGAGTCGTGCTGACCCTACAGTTGCCAAAGGATCGCGCAAGTCCAGTAGCAACCCATGCAGCCCAGAAGGAGTCCCGCAGGTGTCGGAGATTACAAGCCATGATAGAGATCGTGTGTGACTTGGGCTTGTGTGTATATAATCCCATTGGTTCACGGCTCTCACTAGGTGACATGGCAGCAAGTCCGCCAAGCCCAACGTCTTCCTAAAGCCCTCATAAGCATTCAGAATCATTCAGAAGCATTCAGAATTACTCAGAGGCATTCAGAATTACTCAGAAGCATTCAGAATTACTCAGAAGCATTCAGAATTACTCAGAAGCATTCGAAATTACTCAGAAGCATTCACGAAACACACACACACACACACACACACACACACACACACACACACACACGCACACACACAACATTTCCAACTAGCCAGACAAGCAAGCAGCCACCCACAGGTCTCATCTGACTCACCTCCAGCAGAGGAGGGGCAGGTGGAGCGCTCTGATTGGCTATAGCTCTCCCAGTGGTGGCCGTGCTTCGCCAGATGGCGAGCTTACAGCCCCAATACGCGGCCGCTGCTGCGCCCACGCCACTCGCGATCCCCACCACCCGCTCCTGTCGCACTATAGTGGCGCCCACCCCCATGCCTGAGGCAAAGAGTTGGAGAGACGGGGAGAGGGGAGGTGGTCGATGAGTGTGTGGGGGAGCAGGGAAGTAAGGTCAGCAGGGGAAGGAAGAAGGAAGCCTTACGAAGGGGAATGAGAGAAAGAGAGCGTATGAAAAGTGTGAGAATCGTGTGGGATGTGAGGGCGGGGGGGCAGTTAGGGGAGTTGTGGGGGGAATGAGGGGGAGAGGGGGGAGGAAAGGGAGGGGAGGGAGAGAAGGGGGTGGGGTTGGGGGGGGGGGGGGGGGGGCATGACAGTCAGTCAGGGTTACGGGTCACATGGCGAATGGGCGTCACAAGGAAACAGAGAGAGAGTTAACGTCGTGCGAGCGTTGAAGGGGATGTAAGCGACACAAGGCGGGAAAGACACAAGGCGACACTGCGCGTGCAAGGGTCTCATCTCATCCCACCCCCTCCGCGTACACGAAAACAAATCATTAGCTGGACGAACGGCCAAGCGAACGTCAGTCGACGAACGGAAGGGCCTAAATAGACGGACGGGA
This sequence comes from Closterium sp. NIES-67, assembly GCA_027943415.1. Lineage (NCBI taxonomy): Eukaryota > Viridiplantae > Streptophyta > Zygnematophyceae > Desmidiales > Closteriaceae > Closterium > Closterium sp. NIES-67. The sequence continues at coordinate 66,416 of BQMB01001456.1, read as the reverse complement.
AAGAGAAAGAGCTGACACTGGGAAGCAGCAGGAGTGGAAAACCAACTCATCTGATACTAGTAAGGACCTCATCAGACAGCACGAATATTCCAACACACGTGGCCATAGGTAACCTCGGGAGTAGGACCGCGCGAGAGAGTTATCAGCGCGCCTTAAGGAAACCCCGGTTACGTGATGCACCAGCGACGCGGTGGCATCCGGAAAACGCCTTGCTGGTATCCAGAGGACGCCTAAGGCCCTGCGAAAATAGACTCCTGAAAATCCCGCGGAAGTCCCTTACCCACCAGCGGAAGAGCGCGGACCGTCAAGCGATGATCACGGACGGACCAGCCTTCGGATAAGACACAGCCAGCTTGTATATTCCTCCTCGAGCCTCCAGATCGAATTCCTGAGCGAACCTTGGAATGATCGGGCGTGCCATTGTGAATTGTAGTAGTCGTACGTACTCGCTTTGGCAAACTTGGCTGTACGACTGTGCGGAACAGAATACATCAGACAATGAACTTATTATGTTTCTTACATAATCATGTTTCGTTATATCTTTTCCTAAAGGAGCCCTTAAAAATGGTCAGAATAAGAACCGATAATAATGTTGGCTACGCCAAACGACTTCACACTATGCGGCACTTAAGCAGATGCCGAAGAACAGCTGTAAACTTGTAAGCCCGTTAGAAACCGTCTTGTATGGATGGATCCTTACTTCCCAGACTTGCAGGTTGCCTTCACTTCCTACTGCAAGTTTTGAGCCTTGTCATGTCATCATCCAACATTATGCCCACATGCAAGTCTTTTTCATCTACACTACACATTCACCACAGCCCATACACCTTCTCCCTAGAACCCCATCCTATGCATGTGTCCTCCCTAACCGAACCCCTCTAATACTGCCAAGTTAGCAGCACCCAACCCAACAACACCTACACGCCCAGCAGCGACACACCACTAACTACCGTACACCCTCAACCACTATTACCCGCCCATCCATCTCTCAATTTTCAATCACCTGCCTGGATTGAGCACAGGCTCTAGGCGCATGTACGCATAGATGACGTCTAGCCAGGCATCCGGCACGCCAGGCAGGCACCAGTGGGTGCAGTCTCCCAGATCCGGCGTTGCTAACACCTGGGTAAGATTCGCCTTATCTCTCTTCAACCACCACATGCCCAGGTGCCCCTCGGGCCTCATTTCAGACATCCTCGTTACCTTCACAACGCGCATGTTGCTGCTGCTCGTCAGGACGCGCCGCTGCATCTTGAAGTACTCCTCCGCTGTCTGTATCGACTGGTACCATTTGTTCGCGCCCTTGGGCCCGATGGGCTGCACTGCGCCGCACGCCCCGTCCCTCCGTGCCGTGAGCAGGACGGGCCCGTGCTTGGGATTAAACGTCAGGAAAAACGGAATCCCCGAGTAATTCGTCAGCTTCACGTGATACGCCAGAGCCTTCAACCCCATTTTGAACGCCTCGATATTCGTTATACTCTGCTGCACCACCCCGTTCACCATAAAAGTATTCGGCCGCTTCCTCCCGGGCACATTCTGCAGCCACCAGGTGCCCGACGAAAACACCACCACGTCATAAGCCGGGAGCAGGCGCACCACCGTCGGATGCACCGACGTGACGTTCACCACGTAGCCGTGCGAGCCGCCGCGCGTGCTGCCATTGGCCTGCTGCTTGAATGCGTCCGTGAGGTAGGGCGAGAAGAAGTAGGCGAGGCTCATGTTGAACGACGGGAAGTGCATCGCCTTCACGCTGCTCAGCGGCTTGTGCCCGCGCTGGGGGGAGAAGAGGGGTGCAGAGGGGTTGAGGGGGGTTTCAGAGGGGTTTCAGAGGGGTGTGGCAAGAAGAAGTAGGCGAGGCTTAGGTTGAAGGACGGGGTTTCGTAGCTAGAAGGGGAACACCGTCATGCAAGGGCAATGCATAAGAAACTAAAACCCGCCCCCCCCGCCGTTTTGCCCCCTTTCCTAATCCCCGTTCAAATCTCTTTCTCCCTCCCGCTCTCGCGCTCCCCCTCGCCCCATCTTCCCTCTCCCCGCTTCCCCCCTTCCCCACTTTCCCCCTTCCGCCTTACCTCCGCCTGGTGCCCGCCCGTGTGTATGGAGCACAGCAGCGACTCGTACAGGTTGCCCATGATGGAGTCGCCCACCAGCAGCATGCGCTGCCATTGGGGGAGAAGTGGGGGGGGGGGTAAGAGGAGGAGACGGGGGGGGGATGGGGAAGGCGGAAGCGGGAAGGAGAGACCGCAGAGAAGAAAAAGTATTGAGGAGAGGACGGGCGGAGGGAAAGAGCAGCAGCGTCTCCTACAGATTGCCCATGATGGAGTCACCCACCAGTTACATGCGCTGCCCGGCGCGGGGTCCGGGTGGGGGGGGAGTGTTGGAGGGGGGGAGAGGGGAAATATCAAATCATGGAGAGGGATGGGGCGGATACGGAAAGGGGGGAAGTTGGGGAAAGTCGCGGAGGACGGGGGGGGTGGGGGAGAGGGAAGTGGGCCAACAGCCACCTACCGTAGTACCTTATTCTTCCCGCTCCCTCTTTCCGCACCGATCTCCCTTGTGCTTCCCCCGATCCATTACCCGCCCCACCACCCCACCTTCGCACCAGTCTCTCGCACCAGTCCCCCTTGTGCTTCCCACGCGAAGCCCATCCGGCGACCCACCCAACCCACCTTGTTCTTCATCATCTTAGCGAATCCGTCCGCGTTAAAGTACTCCATGTCGCACGCCCTGGGCTTCCACTGCAGCTGCTGGTACAGCGAGTCCGGCCGCCCGTTGCGCTGGCAGTTGTACGACGCGCGGATGAACGGGCAGAAATTCGTCGCCGCGGGGTTGCCCGAGTAGTGCGGGTAACCCGCACCCAGGATCCACCTGCCAGCCGTATAGTCGCATTTCGCTGGAGGGAGAGGGGGAGAAGGGAAGGGATAGTGCGGGGTTGGCCGGGGAATGGGAATGGTCGGGGAATGGTCGGGGGATGGTGGGCGAATGGTCGAGAAATTGATCGCATTGGGTTTCGATAATGATGATTGGAGGGAAAGGCGGATTCGAAAGAATGTGGGGGAGACCGAGGGGAAATGCGGCGGTGGGGGAAGCAGTAAGGGCCGAGGGCGAGAACGTGCAATACATACGACTCAAGAAATGTGTAACCCGGAATACTTTCGTGCGGTATGGTATGGCAAGCTCCGCGAAACTTACGTGCTCGTGGCGACGGCACCAAGGCAGCAACCGGAGTCGCGGCTTTTTGAGGAGTCGCACTCGGAGTCGTCGCCCCTTTAGGAACGGTCGCAACCGGGGTAGGGCTTTTCTGGGTGGTGCTGAGAGCGGTCGCCGTCTCGTCGCCCAGTGCTCCTGGCACCGATAGGGTCGATGCGACCAGCATTGCTGCGATCACTGCGACTGTGGTTACCAGCTTCGGCGACAACGACGACGACGGCGACGACTGCGACGAGAACGCCATTGGATGATAGAAAGGCTGGCCTGACCGCACGCGGCGATCTCGTAGTTCGCGCGTTGTTCTCATTCCTTGTCCGTTGGGTCGAAGATGGCCTTCGAAAGAGCTCCAAACCCAGCACTCAAGCACGCGGGGTTCGAACCCTTCAAAAGCCCACTTGCTGGCTCTGCGACCCACTTGCTGCCCAACGACCTGCTAAGCGCGCACGCGCTAGAGAGATCGAGCCGTGCTCCACGTCGCGTTCAGTGGAATGTTCGTGGCGGGAACAGGGAATATACGGACGGAGCGAGCTAAGGGCTGGCCAGCCGCTACTAGCGCGATGGGCGAGTGCAATGGAGACGTTTCGAGCTGGCAGGCGGGCGGGATAGGATAAGGTTCTCGCTTTTGCGAGGTCTGACGAGTGCGTACGCGTGTATCTTCAGGCACGCACGGATCGGGCAGAACGAGTCGGGCAGAACGAATCGGGCAGGACGAGTCGGAAGCGACGTGTGTCTCCGTGGTGAGCACAAGGTCACCGTCGTCTCGCGAGTCTAGGGTAGTTTGGTGGATGCGGATAGCCGTCCGGTGAGCGGACTGGGAGACAGTGGCTACGCGTCCGAGGTGGAAAGGCTGCTGCTGCTGCTTCTGCTGCTTCGCGAGTTTCGTTCGAGTTTCGTCGACTTAGGCGCCGTTTTTCGCAACTCCCCGGCTCAAGTCTACGAGAAGCTACCGGGACTTGTCCGATCAGAGGGGGACACTAGGGCTCAGAAGGGAGAACTACGGGAATGCAATCCAGAGACGGAGGTTGAAATGCAACGGGTTATCACTTTGAGACGGACGTGAGAGCCGAGTAATGGTCTAGCAGCCAAACCGCCCGCAAACGACCGCGCATGCAGTTCGCGGCTAGAAAATGGCAGAGCACGGAGTTCTGCAAAGCGATAAGGCGGAAGGCTGCGGTCAAAGCCGAATGATCTCTTCTATTTCCTGTACGCCCGCGTTCTTGTTTTCTTGACTCCTAGCTTACCGTTCTTGCCGTTCTTCGGTTCTTCGCAGTCTCTCTCGTCTCAAGGCAGTGTCTCCCCGTGCCTGGCCCCTTCACTTCGCCATAGCTCATGGAATTTGCAAATCTCAAGGGCGGGTGTCTCCCTCCCGCTGCTCGGACCTCGCGGAAAACTGGAACATTCTCCAGTGGTTCTGTTTCTGTCCCTCTCTGGCCCACCGACTGGAGGGCATCCAATTTTGCGATAGGAACCCGCACATTTCGCCGCCAAGATGGGAGCCGCGACGCGACTCGTTGGGGTTCTTGTCTGGAACCGCTGGACTTCTGGCAGACAGTTTGTGGGGAAAAAAATCAGGGCAGTGGAAGGGAACATCAGTCGTGATTTCAACCGCTACAGTTTGATCCTGGTGGTAATCCTCAGCTGACTTGGAGTTAAAAATCATCCACAAGCTTGCTGAGAATCGGAGAACCTTGTTACGGTATATAAACGTCGGAAACAAATGAGGGCGATTCCGCAGCGAGTGTTAGACCCGAGGGTCTAGCGGGAAGATCCGAGGCTGGAAAAAATTGCCTCGGGTCTTGCGAAAAACTGAGGGCTCCAGCCAGTCAGCTGTCAAGCCGAACAACTAACAATGTCGCGCAAATTATTTTTCACCAATCATAACTTCGAAAGTTTCTGGTGGACTCGCAAAGTTCGGTTAGTATAGTCGCAACCCTTCCCTTACGACAGTTGGTGACTTTGCAGCCGCTACACCGTCAAGAAAACAAAACCCGCAGTTAGGTTGTGACAACCCGCGGCTCCTTCAGCCGCGGGTCGACCTCGGGTCTGACACTCACTGTGGAATCCACCCTGAGGTAGACCTGGGCACCGAGAAAAGCGTCTGGCCCCATTCGGTTTGGTATGCCCCGACCAATCACAGCACCCCAATACTGCAATTTCCAGGGTGCGACACGAACTTTCTGGTTCGACAGGCGACGCGAAGCGATCACTCACAAGTCGCATAACAGCTACACCACGCAATACCAACACGCTGGACAGCAGTAATTCAGCACGCAGGTGTAAGGAACTAATATTCCTTTACGACTTCAATATCGCGTACACTAGAGGAGTCACGAAGCTACGCTTCGGTCCGGATTTCAAGAGCCGAGCCTTCTGTTCATCACCACGCTTCTCTATGGACCTCCAGGAACCTTCGATACCGTTCCCGAACCATCGGATCCTACGACCAGGATTAGGTTAGGTGTTCCTACATATCGTCTGGTCACATTTGATTCATTCACTCGGTCACAGTTTCGCCATTGCCCTCCGCGCTACGCAGCAGTTACATTCAAAAACAGCTAGACTAGATTCATCTCATAAGTACGCAAATCAGACTTCGTGTACTCCATATTCGGCACTAGTTGAACAGAAATCATGTTTTGAACTAGCACATGACCAACGATACCATTGAAGTAAAATCGAAAGAAATACTGGAATCAGATTGTAAATCCCAATTGCTCCGCCATCTCCTCTCTCCATCCCCAACTGCATTGCGACTCCTCACCCCAACTACCCTCCCCAAAACGCCTGGGAAGCCTAGAACTTCAGAACAGCCACAGCAGCCACCTCAAAGCACCCGACTCAAGCACCAGCGGCGGCAGCAGTAGCCGCCTCAATCTCCGCCTCCACCACATCCGCATCCGACTCCTCCAGCAGCCGCCCGCCGGTGAGCCCCTTGCCGTCGCCCATCCCTTCAGGCGGCACGGGGTATGCGCCCGAGAAGCAGGCGTCGCAGAACGTGGGGGCGTCGTCGCCCAGCACCGAGTGCAGGTCCTCCAGGGGGACGAAGGCGAGCGAGTCGGCTCCGATGAACTTGCGCGTCTCCTCGATGTTCAGGCGGTAGGAGATCAGCTCCTGGGTGGGATGGGGGGGATGAGCAGGGGATAGGGTAATGCAGCAAATGAGACACTGAGGTGGTTGGGGGGTTACAATGAGGGGGGGAGGAGGGGGGGGAGAGAAGGGGCGGGCAAAGGGAGGGGTTCGGGAGGGGGCGATTTTGACTTCGTGAGTGCTCTCAAGGACATCTGGAACATGACGGTTCCTAAATTGAATCATCCATACTCCATCTGCTAAATTGGCTGGCAGTGGCACGGCAGCATAGGGAGAAGTGCTGATGAGCACCACACATACGCAAACATACGCATCATACGCATCAAACACATCATATGCATCATGCGCATCATATGCATCATGCGCATCATATGCATCATGCGCATCATATGCATCATGCGCATCATATGCATCATGCGCATCATGTGCATCATGCGCATCATGTGCATCATGCGCATCATGTGCATCATGCGCATCATGTGCATCATGCGCATCATGTGCATCATGCGCATCATGTGCATCATGCGCATCATGTGCATCATGCGCATCATGTGCATCATGCGCATCATGTGCATCATGCGCATCATGTGCATCATGCGCATCATGTGCATCATGCGCATCATATGCATCATGCGCATCATATGCATCATGCGCATCATGTGCATCATGCGCATCATATGCATCATGCGCATCATGTGCATCATATGCATCATACGCATCATGCGCATCATGCGCTTCATACGCATCATGTGCATCATATGCATCATGCGCATCATGTGGATCATATGCATCACGCGCTTCATGTGCATCATGCGCTTCAAGCGCTGTGAAAAGTAGGCCCAGAGACAAGCCAACCCTATTCCGAATCCCATGTGCACTTTCCTAGCCTCTCCAATCGTGTTAGGTTTCCGAGAGTTTTCAAAACCCTAGCCTCTCCGAACTCTCCCATCCCAACTACACTAGTCCTCAACCCTACCCTCAATGCCATAGCAGCAAGAACCAGTGATGGGCGGGCACGCAAGGCGAATGTGCACGGCTGTGGCCCGCGTCTAAACTAACCTCTCTCCACACCTCCACACCTTAACAACCACCCCCCAGTGACCTACCTCAAGAAAAAGGGGTGTCGACGCCATAGTAGTAGCAGGAGCCACCAATGGTGGCATGCGCATGCGCACGCAATATGCATGTGCACTGCGGTGGCTGCTCTTCCCGCTAACCATCCTCTCAAAAGTCTCCCTCCCCCCCTTTTTCAGCGACCCACCTCTCGCAAGGGGTGTCGACGCCGGAGTAGCAGGAGCCGGTGATCGGCGGGCATGCGATGCGCATGTGCACGGCGGCGGTTGCCATTCCCCAATTCCTCTCACACGCCTTGCTACCCCCCCACCCCCACACCATTACAGCCCCAGCGCCTCACCTCCCTGGAGGGCGTGTCGACACCGTAGTAGCAGGAGCCGGTGATGGGCGGGCACGCGATGCGCATGTGCACGGCGGTGGCGCCCGCCTCCTTCACCAGCCGCACAATCTTGCTGCTCGTCGTGCCGCGCACGATGCTGTCGTCCACCACCACCACACGCTTGCCCTGTGGATGGGTGGGAGGGAGACGCGGGAATGAGGCACGACTTGTGAGTCGACTCAAGAGGCACGATGCTGTCATCCACCACCCCCTTGCGCTTGCTCTGCGAGAGTGTGAGTGTGTGTGTTGGGGGGGGAGGGAGGGGAGAGGAGAGGAGGGGTATCGGAGAGCGCGGGAAGTAGTAGAGGAGGGACAAAGAGAGAAGCAGAGCAGAGCAGAGCAGAGCAGCAGCGGCACCAGCGAATCAGAACAGCTACAACACCACGGGTTCTTGTCGCATCACCTCGCATCACGTAGCGCCACGCCGCACCACGTGTTACCCAAGGTGCACTGTTCCACTCGACCACTGCTCCCCGTAGGTCCCTGGCATCCCTGGCCCCTCCTTGATTCCCCGGCATCCGCTTCCCTCCCTCCCCAATACTTTCCGCCCTCCTACCCACCCCCCTCTTTCCCCATTCCCTACCACTCCTGCCCCTGATCCCCCCATCCGCTGATCCCCCCATCCGCTGATCCCCCCAACCGCTGATCCCCCCATCCGCTGATCCCCCCATCCGCTGATCCCCCCATCCGCTGATCCCCCCATCCGCTGATCCCCCCAACCGCTGATCCCCCCATCCGCTGATCCCCCCATCCGCTGATCCCCCCATCCGCTGATCCCCCCATCCGCTGATCCCCCCATCCGCTGATCCCCCCAACCGCTGATCCCCCCATCCGCTGATCCCCCCATCCGCTGATCCCCCCATCCGCTGATCCCCCCATCCGCTGATCCCCCCATCCGCTGATCCCCCCATCCGCTGATCCCCCCATCCGCTGATCCCCCCATCCGCTGATCCCCCCATCCGCTCTCCTCACCTTGAGCACAGCCTTGACCGGAGCCAGCTTCAGCTTAACCCCGAAGTCCCTAATCCCCTGGGACGGCTCGATGAAGGTGCGGCCCACGTAGTGCGAGCGGATGAGCCCCTGCTGGAACGGCACGCCCGCCTCCGCCGCGTACCCCAGCGCCGCCACCACGCCGCTGTCCGGCACCGCGATCACCACGTCCGCCTCCGCCGGCGCCGTGCGCGCCAGGATGCGCCCGAAGCTGTAGCGCGACTGAAGGGCCGGGGGGAAAGGGACGGGGGAGAGTAGGCGGAGCGGAGGCGAGCGGGGAGAAAGGGGATGGGGGCGGAAAAGGGGGCGGACAGCAAGCGGCGGGGGAAAAGGGAGGAGGAGGAGAATACAGCGTTAGACATCTCACACCACGCCGCGAACCCCAGCGCCGCCACCACGCCGCTGTCCGGCACTGCGATCACCACGTCCGCCTCCGCCGGTGCCGTGTGCGCGAGGATGCGCGAGCGAACGGTGCGAGGAAGAGCGGAGGGGAGAAACGGATGCGAGAGACAGAAGGAAGAAAGCCGGAAGAGAGGAGATACGGGGGGGCGAAAGGGAAGAGGGCGAGGCGAGTAGAATACTATGCGAGAGCAGGCTTCAAGGGCGGTATAAAAGTCGTGCTTTGCGACGACGGAGAAGGCGCGCGCAACGGAGAGAGGCGAAGGCGCGCGCAACGGAGAGCGCGAGCGAGGCGGGCCCGAGTTTACGTGGACGAACGACAGGATGAGGCGTTTGTTTAGGATACCAAAAAGGAAGAAGAAGAAGAAAAAAAATCACACGACGACAGGATGAGGCTGCATTACGTGGACGATATAAACACCTGTCAGTGCAGACGTTCGTAGTACGTGTTGGGCGATCCAACCTGCTGTCGACGTTCCCGTCGCGAGACGGCAGGTTTGATCTATTGCACGTGCAAGGAAGGATGGAACTCGGATGCAGCAATCGCCACCGTCCATCCAGCGGCGGGGGGGGGCGGGGAAAGGGAGTCGCCCTTTCTCTACCGTCAACGACACGGCCACTCTCTCACACTCCCACATTGTTGCTCCTATTTCGTCGCCCTTTTTCTCTTTCCACTCGTTTCGTTATCGAGCACGCTTAGCGGCGGCCCCCTTCCCACTACGCCCCTCCCAGCCTTCCTACACTTCCCAAAACCCGTTTCGTTTTTTTTCTCTTACTTTCTTTCTTTTTTCCTTCTAACAACACATTCGCGCACCCCCGCTCCCCCCCCCTCCCCCCCCCCTTCCCGCCCCTTCCTCCAAAACACCCTCCCCCTCCCCTCCCCCTCCCAAAGACTCTCACCTCGTACACGGATCGTCCGAAGACAACCGAGTGCGGGAGCGCGAAGTAGATGTGTTCGAAGACGCACGCCTTGCGCGGCATCTTGGGCATCAGACACATGGAGCTCACACCGCTGCCGTCCACCACAACCACCTCCCCCGGGTTCACCTCCCGCTCGTACTCCGCGCCAATCAGGTCCAGCGCGCACGTCTCCGACGCGACCACCACCGCGCCCGTGTCCCTCCGCCGCCCCAGCACCAGCGGGCGGAACCCGTACGGGTCGCGCGCCGCCACGAGCTTATCCTCCGTCAGAAACACCAGCGAATACGCGCCCTCGAGCTGCTCGCACGCGGAGACGAGCCGCGCGATGAACGGGCGCGCGGTCGACATGGCGATCAGGTGCAGGATCACCTCGGTGTCGGACGACGTGTTGAAGATGGACCCCGCGTCCTCCAGGCGGTGCCGCAGCTTGCGGTGGTTCACCAGGTTGCCGTTGTGCGCCACGGCTGTGGGGCCGAAGCGGTACTCCGCCACGAACGGCTGGGGGAGAGGGGAGAGTAGGGGGAAAGAGGGGGGGAGCGGGAGAGAGAGGGGGAAGCGGAAGGAGGGAGGGGGAAGGGTGGGGGGGGGGGGGGGGGGGGGGGGGGGTAAAGAGAGGCGACGTTTGAGTCGACTCAATAATCTTGGCGGGCGGACGCGGTAATCCACCACGTTTAGCTCGGGGAAGTAAAACGGCCTGAAGCTTTCTTTGTGTGTTAAAGCTCAACCCTTTTTTGAAGGAAAGGAGAGTGAACGGGGTTAGGAGGGGAACGGGGAACGGGGAACGGGGAACGGGGGGACGCGGGGGGAAGAGCAGGTACTGTGGAAGGGTGGTACGAAGATGCAAAAAATGGCACGCAAAAACGCACGCAGCCACCCATCCCAAACCCTGGAAAACCCCCATCTCCCCCCCGCCTCCCCCCTTTCCCCCCCTCGCGCCCGCCCGCTCTCCCACCCCCACACACATACCTGCACGTTCTTCAGCACGGACGCGCCCGCCGTGGCGTATCTGACGTGGCCGATGCCGCTGGACCCTTCCAGCTCAGCAAGCTTGTTGGAGTCGAACACCTCGCCAACGAGGCCCATCCCCGTCACGGACCGCAGCCGCCCGTTCCCGCTACAAGTCACGATCCCCGCGCCTTCCTGCCCGCGGTGCTGTAGCGCGTGCAGCGCAAGATAGCACAGCCTCCCCGCGTCGGGATCGCCCCAGATGCCCACCACTCCGCACTCTTCTCGCCACGTGGCGCCCTCGCCGTCCCTCACGGAGTCTTCCGCGTCCATGGTGTTAAACCCTGAACCCTGCTGGGTCTGCTGTTCCCCGTGGGCGGTCCTGCCTTGCAGCCACTCGCGCATGGGGTTGCTGTCGTTCTCCGCCTCCGCCGCGGAAGCCGCGCGCGCCGTGGCGGAGGGGAAAGCGCTGCTGCTTGCGCCAGCGGCGGCGGAGCCCCCGCATGGCCTGCAGTGGCTGGGGCTTGAGAGCACCCGACGATCTCCCGCGAAGAGGCTGGACGCGGAGGAAGACACGAGCGGGTTGCGCGAGCCCAGGAACCGCGAGTGCGGCTGCGGCGCGGCGGCATGTTGCTGCGCCGAGCCAATCGCTGTTTTCACAGCAGCACAGGCGGATAGTTGACTCGTGATTGACTGGGACATGGCTACCCGTTCCATTGAGTTGGTCTGCGAGGAGGCGGTTCGCTGCTAAGGGTGAGCCGATCGGATTGCTTGCTTGATGCTGTGTTGTGTGTTTGAAGCGTTTTCAGACTTGAAGCCTGAAGCGTATCCGCTACGGAGAGGGCATAAATGAGGCGGTCGCCATAGCTTTTGTGTTGTGCTGCTGCCGGTGGCCCTGTTCGGGCCTCTATCCGCGTGGAAGCCCAAGCGCCAAGGGGTCGCGTGAAGTGGAAGTTACAAAACGTTTCTTCCGTAAACGGGAAATGGGGAATATTCGGAACTTCCTTCGTAGTACAGTTCAAGCAAACAAATCTACCTTACTTCTAAATAGAACACAGTAGGCTTGTGTCGTCCACACCAAGATCAACAGATACTTTTCCACATGTTTTATTTTCCCTTCCGAAAATGGGCACACCACTCGGTACTTCCAAGGGAAAACCTCCACTAGGTGCTGATGGATTCGACTCGGTTTCTGGGCCTTCCTAGGTGAAGTGAACATGAGAAAGGGAGAACGAAGCTGTTGCTGGCGTGGACTTGGTTCGGAAGGGGTTCGGTTCGGGTGATGACCTGTCAACGCCGCCACATGGCGCGCTGAAGTGTGGTTGGTGGGTTACCCCAAATGCGGCAGTTTTTGTCGAGTAGGAAAGCAAACGAACGATGGATGGCCGTGTGGGAAGACACCAACACGTAGGAGGATAGAGGAAAATCTCATCCAACCATATTGTTTAGCGGGCACCACGTGGCCTAAATGACGTATTGCATACGTGGACACTACGTGGCATCGTACTCCCAACAAGCTTTGCTCCAAGCGGCCAGAATAACAGGCTGCCTATGCTCATACGCTTTCACAGTGCATATCAGCGCTATGAATATTCTTAAAACTTTTCCTGAAAAGCAAGTAGAACCAAAACGTCTCTTATACTTACACGTTATCAGACAAAATCATTATCATTGTGAAACATATTTGTCTGAATGCTCCTGTAGCATCCTTGCTGATGCCTTGGAGTCCAAGAATAGAAGCGAGACCGCATCAATGTCATCCTGATAAAACAAGTAAGGCACCAACACACGTAATGAAGAGCCAATGAAGCTTCCAAGCAAACACGAGCAAAACAGCTTAGCAATGGAATCCTCACCTTTGTCAGGTTGCTTCGACCATTTGCCTTCGCCACAATACTGCTGGGAGTGAGGAGCTGGACTGCATGTCTGTAACAAAGCAGTGACAAAGCAAAAATAAAATATTTTAATGCCAAGAGAGGGAGGGGCTAATACCAAGAGAAGGAACGTTCAAGGCCCAGAAAGCAATCGAGTCACATGATCAAACAGAGACCACGATACGGGCACATTCCGGCAAAGGAGGTACTCGGCGGGAAACGGGTAAGGAGGGAATGCGAAGGACCTGAGGGAGGTTCGCTCTGCGATCTCCCCGAGCAAGGCAAGGCACTGCTCGTCAATGGTGAGGCCCTCCACTTGCGCTCTGATTGCAATGATCTGACATGCATGACATGCGTGACATGTGTGGCATGGGTGGCATGGATGACATGGAAGGGATGGGTGGGAGACATGCATGACATGGAGGTAAGCGGAGAGATAAGGGCAACATTGGGGGTGCGAAAGAAGAAACTCGGGCCGAATTTTTATTGGTCGTAGACTTCTTTAACGCAAAGGAAAGCCGACTGTCGCGCAGGAGTGCAAAAAGATGGGACTGAGCCAACAGTTGACTTGTTAAAACGGAGAGATGGACCAGAATACAAGAAAACTGGCACCAGACAGTAAATACAACGTATGGTCAGGATGAATGTCAGCATGGCATGGCATGCAACAGCATGGCATCCATGGCATGGGACCGCATGGCCTGTGGCAGCATAGCATTGCATGTTACGTCACGGGCATAGCTGGCACAGGGGCATCTTCCAGGTGCCTCACGGCAAAGCGCGCCTGCTTCGTCACACCTTGAGCATTTCGTCGGGGGTGTAGGGCAGAGTGGTGATGATGACCAGGCGGTCAAGCAAGTCAACGGGGATGCCGTGCGGACTCAGCACGTCCGTGCCCCTGTCAACATGCCATGGCACGCCATGACACGCCATTCGAAATCCAGCAGCAGCAAAGACAGCAGGGGCGGGCCACCAGTAGAAGGGGGGAATGGTGGAGTGGGAGGGATTTGTTTAGGCAACAAGAGACACCAACACAACACAGGGGTTGGCTAGCTGGGTTTTAGCCTGACGACTCACCTCTTTTCGTATCCGCGGTGCATTGCAACAAGGATTGGGACGGGGGGACGTGTGTAATGAGTCGATTTTTTAGTCGACTCAAAAATCGACTCATTACACACGGATTGGGAAGGGTGGGACGTGCAGGATAGGGATGCGATTGGGAGGGGAGCCAGGTGAATGTGGTTGAGTTGGATCGGGATTCGGGCGTACCGGATGGGGCAGATGCCTCGGTTGGTGGCGAAGATAACTATGGGCGCTAGCTGGCTCTCCAGCGCTCTGTTGAGGAACGTGAAGCACTCTATATCGAGCATGTGCACCTGATGGGGGAATCGGGGGGATGCAGTAGCGGTGATTCGATAGAAGCAACGATGAATGGGAAGGACCAAACCACGGGAAGGGGGGAGACAGAAACGGAGGGAGGGGAGGGGGAGGAGGGGGGGAAAGAGGGAGGAGGGAGGAGGGGGGGGAGGGGAGTGGCAAAGGGGGGAATACATGAGAAGAAGGAACACAAAAATGCAGAGATGCTGCTGTGCAGGCAATGACCAGATGATGCATGAGCGCAAGAATCGAGGACTATCACAGGATTAAAGCTATGCTCAAGCTTATTGCATGAACAGAGGGCTCGTGCATTCAAATTTAATCCTTCAACTCCGAAAACGCCGCAAGAAAAAGCCACAAGGGGCAAGACACCAGAAAGGTGTTCAAAAGAAGAGACGATGGGAAGACAGCGCAGTAGAGGCAGCAGAGGCAGCAGAGGCAGCAGAGGCAGCAGAGGCAGCAGAGGCAGCAGAGGCAGCAGAGGCAGCAGAGGCAGCAGAGGCAGCAGAGGCAGCAGAGGCAGCGGAGGCAGCAGAGGCAGCAGAGGCAGCAGAGGCAGCAGAGGCAGCAGAGGCAGCAGAGGCAGCAGAGGCAGCAGAGGCAGCAGAGGCAGCAGAGGCAGCAGAGGCAGCAGAGGCAGCAGAGGCCGCAGAGGCCGCAGAGGCAGCGGAGGCAGCGGAGGCAGCAGAGGCAGCAGAGGCAGCAGAGGCAGCAGAGGCCGCAGGGGCAGCAGAGGCAGCAGAGGCAGCAGAGGCAGCAGAGGCAGCAGAGGCAGCAGAGGCAGCAGAGGCAGCAGACGAGCGCACAGACGAGCGCACCTCATCAACGAAGAGCACTCCTGGAATGAGCTCCGCTATGCCCTCGTCGATGTACTTGTTCACCACCTGCACACGTGGGCGGGTGGACGGAGGGGTGGGCGGGTGGGCGGGTGGGCGGGTGGGAAGGTGGGAAGGTGGGTTGGTGGTGTCTCACACACACATACATGCATGCGCATGCGCGCGCGCGCACACACACACACACACATGCATGCACAGGCGGAGACGAGGGGAGAGGGCGAACAGGAAACGGAGGTGGATGAGAGAGTTTGAGAGAGTGCGAAGTCGAGCAGGCGGCACGTTTCTGGAGAAAAAATTTCCTCAGTCGACTCAAAAATGAGGGGGAGGGGGAGAGAGGGGAGATTCGAGCATGCATGCTTCCTTCTGGAGAAGCACTTCCTTCTTGAGTCCTTCTGGAGAAGCACTTCCTTCTTGAGTCCTTCTGGAGAAGCACTTCCTTCTTGAGTCCTTCTGGAGAAGCACTTCCTTCTTGAGTCCTTCTGGAGAAGCACTTCCTTCTTGAGTCCTTCTGGAGAAGCACTTCCTTCTTGAGTCCTTCTGGAGAAGCACTTCCTTCTTGAGTCCTTCTGGAGAAGCACTTCCTTCTTGAGTCCTTCTGGAGAAGCACTTCCTTCTTGAGTCCTTCTGGAGAAGCACTTCCTTCTTGAGTCCTTCTGGAGAAGCACTTCCTTCTTGAGTCCTTCTGGAGAAGCACTTCCTTCTTGAGTCCTTCTGGAGAAGCACTTCCTTCTTGAGTCCTTCTGGAGAAGCACTTCCTTCTTGAGTCCTTCTGGAGAAGCACTTCCTTCTTGAGTCCTTCTGGAGAAGCACTTCCTTCTTGAGTCCTTCTGGAGAAGCACTTCCTTCTTGAGTCCTTCTGGAGAAGCACTTCCTTCTTGAGTCCTTCTGGAGAAGCACTTCCTTCTTGAGTCCTTCTGGAGAAGCACTTCCTTCTTGAGTCCTTCTGGAGAAGCACTTCCTTCTTGAGTCCTTCTGGAGAAGCACTTCCTTCTTGAGTCCTTCTGGAGAAGCACTTCCTTCTTGAGTCCTTCTGGAGAAGCACTTCCTTCTTGAGTCCTTCTGGAGAAGCACTTCCTTCTTGAGTCCTTCTGGAGAAGCACTTCCTTCTTGAGTCCTTCTGGAGAAGCACTTCCTTCTTGAGTCCTTCTGGAGAAGCACTTCCTTCTTGAGTCCTTCTGGAGAAGCACTTCCTTCTTGAGTCCTTCTGGAGAAGCACTTCCTTCTTGAGTCCTTCTGGAGAAGCACTTCCTTCTTGAGTCCTTCTGGAGAAGCACTTCCTTCTTGAGTCCTTCTGGAGAAGCACTTCCTTCTTGAGTCCTTCTGGAGAAGCACTTCCTTCTTGAGTCCTTCTGGAGAAGCACTTCCTTCTTGAGTC
Organism: Closterium sp. NIES-67; assembly: GCA_027943415.1. NCBI lineage: Eukaryota > Viridiplantae > Streptophyta > Zygnematophyceae > Desmidiales > Closteriaceae > Closterium > Closterium sp. NIES-67. Next base: position 49,952 of record BQMB01001456.1, on the reverse strand, counting down.
CTTCTGGAGAAGCACTTCCTTCTTGAGTCCTTCTGGAGAAGCACTTCCTTCTTGAGTCCTTCTGGAGAAGCACTTCCTTCTTGAGTCCTTCTGGAGAAGCACTTCCTTCTTGAGTCCTTCTGGAGAAGCACTTCCTTCTTGAGTCCTTCTGGAGAAGCACTTCCTTCTTGAGTCCTTCTGGAGAAGCACTTCCTTCTTGAGTCCTTCTGGAGAAGCACTTCCTTCTTGAGTCCTTCTGGAGAAGCACTTCCTTCTTGAGTCCTTCTGGAGAAGCACTTCCTTCTTGAGTCCTTCTGGAGAAGCACTTCCTTTCCTTCTTGAGTCCTTCTGGAGAAGCACTTCCTTCTTGAGTCCTTCTGGAGAAGCACTTCCTTCTTGAGTCCTTCTGGAGAAGCACTTCCTTCTTGAGTCCTTCTGGAGAAGCACTTCCTTCTTGAGTCCTTCTGGAGAAGCACTTCCTTCTTGAGTCCTTCTGGAGAAGCACTTCCTTCTTGAGTCCTTCTGGAGAAGCACTTCCTTCTTGAGTCCTTCTGGAGAAGCACTTCCTTCTTGAGTCCTTCTGGAGAAGCACTTCCTTCTTGAGTCCTTCTGGAGAAGCACTTCCTTCTTGAGTCCTTCTGGAGAAGCACTTCCTTCTTGAGTCCTTCTGGAGAAGCACTTCCTTCTTGAGTCCTTCTGGAGAAGCACTCCACAATCTAACAACGTGACTGCTTTTGAGTGGGTGAAGCAGTGACTCTTGAGTCGACTCAAAAGCCTTCCACAATCTGACAACGTGACACACCCCATGGCTATTGGCCAGCAAGGAAAACGACAAACACAGAGGAGCCCCCTCCATCAACCCTCCACCTCCCCTTTCACATGTGCTTAACAACTCTCCTGCATTCCCCCTTTCCTTCACTTCAAGAGCACTTCACGTGTGAAATGAAGTGCTCATCAGGCGCATCATCCCCCGCCGCTCATCACATTCTCCTCACTCCCTTTCCTCCACTCCCCCCTCCATAAGCACTCACTCCCTCGCACTCTCTCCCCGCTTCATCCTGACCACTCTTTCATCTTTGAGGCGCCTCAAAATTTTTTTTGAGGCGCCTAAAAAATAGACTTCTCTCTCACCGCTTCATCCTGACCACTCTTTCATCTTCCGTGCATTTCACAGCCACCTCTTCTGTCCCTCTCTCCCCACAACCCCCTCCCTTCCCCCCTTCCCTCAGGCCTGTTTCGCCAACCCCAAACTCCCCCATGCCCCTTCCCTCACCTTGTTGATCTCCTGCCGAAGCTTGTCGGTGATCTCGGTCTTCTTGTGCCGCAGCAGCGCCCCCATCATGCTCATTATGTCCTGCCCGCCCTGCGGCTGCGCATTGGCCGCGTCCAGGTCGTGCAGCGTCACGTCCTGGGGTTGGGAAACGGGGAGAGGGGAGAGAGGGGGAGAGCCGGAAAGACGGGGAAGGGGGGAGATGGAGCGAGGGGGCGACGGAGGGGATGGGGGACGGCGAGAAGGGGGGGAGGGGGGGAATCAGGTAGGGAGGTGTGAGAAGAAGGGGGAGAATGGGGAGAGCGAGTGGTGGGTGAGGGATACATACAGCCCTTTCTCTCGGGCTGCATTTCGCCCTGCAGCTGCGTGTTCCCCGCATCCACGTCATGCAGGGTCACGTCAGGTGGGGACAGCGAATTTGAAGAGCGAGGATGTAATAAAATGGTGCCATGCAGGGCGTCCAAGTCGTGGGCTGAGTCACGCCTTGGGGGCGAAGGGAGGGAGAAATGGAGAGAAAGAGAGACACACCCCATCCCCCCCCAAAACATATCCCCCCCCCACTTCCCCCTAAAATCCCTCCCACTCTTCCCCCACTCCCCCCCCCACACCTGCACGATCTTCATACACTCGTGCACGTCCCCCATGGGCACGGGCACGGGCATGGGCAAGGGCACGAGCACGCACTCCCCGCCCCTTCTTGCTATTGCTATTTAGTTCTGAGACGTCTCAAAACTTGATTTCTACCAACCACCCCCTGCCTTCCAACCCTACCCAATCACACGCCCCCTATCCTACGCACGACCCCTCCGTCTATCGCCCCTTCATCCCCCCACCTGCACGATCTCCTTGCGCTTGTGCACGTCCCTCATCGGCAAGGGTACGCACTCCTACGATCCCACCATTCTCCCTCGTCGGCATGGGCGGCATGCATCGCCCCAGCTTCCTACCCTTTACTCCCTTCTCCCCTCCCCCCCCCCACCTGCACGATCTCCTTACGCTTGCGCACGTCCCCCTTGGGGGCACCGGCACATACTCCTTCGATCCCCTCCGTCGCCCCTAATTCCCACCCTCCCCTCCCTTTCACCTCTCCCCCCCCCACAAGAAACCCCTCGTTTTCCTACCTGCCCCTCCCCCGTCACCTCCTCCCTCCCCTCCCCCGCCCCCACCTGCACGATCTCCTTGCGCTTGTGCAAATCCCCCTTGGGCACGGGCACGGACTCCTCTCTCTTCGTCCACCCGCGACTTTCCCACCCCCCTTTTTCCTCCCCTCCTTCCCGCTTTCACCCCCACTTCCCCCCTCCCCCTCCCCCTCTCTATCCCCCCACCTGCACGATCTCCTTGCGCTTGTGCACGTCTCCCTTGGGCACCGGCACGTACTCCTCCGCCTCCAGGTCGAACTCGCTTGCAAACGCGTCGCTGCGCCCCACCCTCTTCACTGCACCGCTGTTCGCCTCGATGTAGATCACATCGCCCACTGACACCTGGGGGGAAGCACAGAGGAGAAGTGCAGAGTGCAGAGGGGGGTGGTGGGGGGGTGGGGGGAAGGGGAGGGGGCCAGGAGGCAGGGGGGTCCATGTTCAACGCGCTTCACCACGCCGCTGTTCGCCTCGATGTAGATCACGTCGCGCGCGGACACCTGGGAGGAAGCATAGGGGGGCAGCAGTGCAGGGGGGGTGGGTGGGTGGGGGAGGGTGGGGAAGGGGAGGGGGACGGGGGGGATGATTGAGTTCAATGCACTTCACCGTGATGCTGTTCGCCTCGATGTAGATCAAGTCGCCCACGGACACCCGGCGGTGCATTGAGAGGAGGAAATCAGTAGAACCAAGGGGTGGGGGGAGAGGGGGGGGAGGGGTTTCTCCCCGTGCACAATGACAGAAGGGAAGCATTATTTACAAGTGGGTGGGGGTTGCAGGCCAGGTGTATTTTGAGTCGACTCAAAATACACCCGGCGGGGCGTTGAGTGGAGGAAATCAGAAGAAACAAGGGGGGGGGGGAGAGGGGGGGGTGTCTCCCTGTGCACAACGACAGAAGGGAAGCATAATTTACAAGTGGGTGGGGGGTGCAGGGGCCAGGAAAGAAGAGGAAACAGGGATTAAAAGGGGGAGCTCGCCAGAAAGTTTAATTGTGGTCTGCTCATTCATAACGACAGTAGGTCTAGACTACAACACCTCACAAGCAAGAAACATGAGGGTGGAGAGGGGAAGCGAAGGGAGACGGACGAGAGAGTAAGAGAGATGGCTCGAGACCGCTTCAGAGGAGAGGGGGATAAGGGGGGGAAGGGGGGGGGAGGGGGAGAGGGGGAGAGTGGGGAGAAGCGCAGGTGACCTTTTCTTTGAGCAGGGCGCCGTAGATGGAGGGGTCGCGCTTGAGCCGCGTTGGTTGAGTTGTTCTGGAACTTTCTAAAATACCAGCCAACCGATCCCTCAAATAAAAAGCCTAGCCTTTTCTTTGAGCAGCGCGTTGTAGATGGAGGGGTCGAGCTTGAGCTGCTCTGGTTGAGTTGTTTTGGAACTTTCAATAACCAAAGGATCGCTATAAAACCCGACCTTTTCTTTGAGCAGCGCGTCGTAGATGGAGGGGTCGAGCTTGAGCTGCTTGGTGCCCTTGACCGTCTTGAGCCCGATCACCACGTGGCTGATCGCCTTGCCGTATCCCCCACTCACACTCTCCGTCTCCTCGGGGGCTAGCTCCACCACCTGCCGGCCATGTTCGAGGGAGGAGATAAAGAAGATGGGTAGGGGGGTGGGAGGGGGCTGATTGCCTTGCCGTACCCCCCACTCACACTCTCCGTCTCCTCTGGTGCCAGCTCCACCACCTGCAAGCCCGGCGGAGCGGGGGGGGAGGAGGAGAGCAGGAGTGGCAAGAGGAAAAGAGGCAGAACGGGGAGGTGGGGAAAGGCAAGGTGCGGAAGCGCCCTCATTCTCACCCTCCGTCTCCTAAGGTGGCAGCTCCACTACCTGCCCGCATATGCCCACACATGCCAGCTCATGCCAGCACGTTACAGCACATGCCAGCACATAGCAGCACATGCCAGCACACAGCAGCACATGCCAGCACATTGCAGCACATGCCAGCACATGCCAGCACATTGCCAGTACACAGAGAGATGGAAAGACTATAAATAAAAGGGAAGGAGAGAGGAATCCCCTCAGGTGCTAGCTCCACCACCTGCCAGCACAATGCGTCACGAACACAAGGTGGAGATTTTTTTAGGCGCCTAAAAAATCAATGCATCACCAACACAAGGTGGAGATTTTTTGAGGCGCCTAAAAAATCAATGCATCACCAACACAAGGTGGAGAGGGAGAACGGCGGAAAGACACAACAGGGACGAGGGAGGGGGCTCGGGAGCTAGGATTTTTCCTGGTGCCTTCTCTACACGACGGGACATGCAGACCCTTTCTCTCGCCCTCTCTCACCTCGACCCCTCTTCCTCTCACCTCCTCTCTCCCCCCCCCTCTCTCTCACATCGCCCTCTCCCCCACCCACCCACCTCGCCTTTGTACACCTCCTTCTCGTGGATGCGCAGCCTAATGGCGTGCCTCAGGTGCTCCATGCGCACATGAGCACACAGTGAAGCCCATGCATGCAAACCAGGAGAGACACGCGTGAAGGAGCAGCAGCGAGCGGCCTCACAACATGGGAGCTGACTCACCAGATTCCCTACCCTATCACCCACCTCGCCCCCTCTCTCACCCACCTCGTCCTCTCCCCTCTCCCCTCTCCCCTCTCCCCTCTCCCCTCTCCCCTCTCCCCTCTCCCCTCACCTCGCCCTCGTACACCTCCTTCTTCTCGCGGATGCGCAGCCCGATGGCGCGGCGCAGGTGCTCCATCAGCACCTCCGTCTTCTTCACCTCGCTGCTGAACACCTCCGACCCCACCATCGGGCAGAACGGCACCTGCGTGGTACCAGGGAGAGCGAGAGCGCGAGAGGGGAGGGGGGGGTTTTGGGGAGTGGAGGAGGGGTGAATGAGTGAGAGAGAATGCGTCTTCTTCACCTCGATGCTGAACACCTCCGACCCCACCACGTGGCAGCACGAGGGAGAGGGGATGGGAGCAGAGAAAGAATTATCAAGTGAGTAGGAGGAGGGGGGAAATGAAGGGGATGGGAGGAGGAGTAGGGGACTCCGTCTTCTTCCTGAGCATTTCCCATCCCACCATGGGGCAGAAAGACACCTGCCAGCCAGCACAAGTGTGGGCGGCGCGACGGCAGCATGAAAGAAGAGAGAGAGCGCACGGCCTCAAAGACGGAGTCCCCCACCAAGAAGGTCGACCTACCACTACCGCAAGCAACCGGGCGGATTAAATCGGCTTCCGTCTCCTCCCTTGCTGTGGAAACATATGGCTGCCTGCCTGCCTGCCTGCCTGCCTGCCCGTGCGACGAGGTGCCGACGTTCCTCAAGCTCCTGGCGGACACCGTGACACGGCCGCCAGGAAGCTCGCTCTTCAACGCCTCCTGGACCCCACTTCATACCAAGCGGGGGCGAAACTGCTACACCAGTTTCGCCAGCGGTGGTCGGTCACCTTGCAGCGGGCCCAAGCCATGGCCTACCTGGCGAAAGTGAACAGGGCGGCTCAGGCAGAGGACCCCCTTTGGGCTCCCCTGACAGAACGCTGCCCCTTGGGGACTGCTTTGTCATAGTAAATAGAGCCCCTGGCTGAGCTCTCGTAGGCGGTGGCTCCCCTTGCTTATTGGACTATCTATCTACACCCAACGTGGTTGCCTAGCATGTACCCAGGTTGCATTAATACACGGACCGCTTGAGAGGGCATGGCTGAGTCGGCTCGGACGACAAGAAAGCTGCGAGTATGCGAGGGTGCAGTGCAGACAGGGGAGGGCAGCAGACCCCCACGAGGATCAGACCAATGCCAACAGCGCGGCCAAGGCCTCATACACCATACCGTACCGTCCTGTACCTGCCTGTAACGTTCATCATACAACCATCCCAAAGGCAAACTGCGTGTGGCATCGCACCGACCCCTGATCCCAAAGCCCAGCTTGCCTTAAACCCTATAAAACCTCAAACCCCAAGCCCGCCTTAGACCCCAAGCCCGTCTTAGACCCCAAGCCGCCTGAGACCTCCCAAGCACACCTTAGGCCCCCCAAGCCCACCTTAGACCCCAGCTCCTGCGCGATTCCCAGCGCCAGTGCGGTCTTCCCCGTGCCCGGCGCACCCGCCAGCAGCAGCGCGCGCCCCGCCATGCGCTTGGAGCGGATCAGGTCCACCACCAGCCCCGCCGCCTCACGCGCGCGCTCCTGCCCCACGAACCCCCCGCCCACCTCCACCGCGCACCCATCCTCCTGCAGAAGGAATGCGACGAGCGGGGGCGAGGGGGGTGGGGGTGGGGGAGGAGAAAAGGAGGGATTTAAGACGCCTCGCGCATGCGCTCCTGCCCCACGAAGCACCCACCCCCCCCCACCTCCAATGTGCACCCATCCTCCTGTGCGCCCGCTCGCGCGGAACGATGGGGGCAGCTGGGGAGGGTGGGGGAAGCGGGGATGAATTTGCGCAGCGGGAAAGCGGGCAGAAGGGATGGGGCGACATTCGAGATGGGATGTTGGGGAGAGGGTATGTTGAGAAGGAGGATTAGCGAGAGTGAAACAGCACGTCGAAGATTCGTCTAACGAAGTGACGGATGCCACAACTAACGGCAACCCTGCTTGTCGTAAGCATTGCTGGTACGGGCCGTCCGGTAATTAACGAGATCCGCCCGGAAGCGATCCCCAGGCGACCTTCGCGATTCCTGAACGTCAGAAGATCCATTCACAGGAGATCGTACGGTTTCGACACGCGCGCTGCGGACATCGGGCAAAAAAGGAACAGCTAACTGGCAGAATGACGCTACGGCTAGAAGTACGCCTTGAGGCGGCGGCGACCCGTTCCTGGGGTCGCACCTTGAGGCCGAGCCCCTTGATGTGCGTGTGCGACGCGACTCGCTGCTTCTTGCTCGTCGACTGCACGTCCTCGATCTTCATGCTTCGCTTCGCTTCACGTCGCGCGGCGCTGCGCCGATCCCCGCAGTTCCTTGCTGCTGCAGCTGGGCTCGAAAATCTCGCGACGAAACAACTCGTCACGTCACTGACGAGAGCTGAGCTTGTTTCCACTAAGGACAACACGATACTGCTGAACGTGTAGTTTGAATTGAGCCTTCGCCAAAGGGGACTGGTTGCAGGGTGCGGGTGAGGACCTAAGGTACACCTGCTCCACGCTATGGTTCTCAGACGAACAGTCCAAATTGCAATTCTCGCCTGATCTTGTCGCCCGTAGGGTCCCAATGCAATTCTCGCATCCTCGTGTCCCCCAACATTCAGTCCCAGCAACCAGGTACCGAGCTGAACCGGATTGACCCCCAAAGTCAGGCCGAAATGTTCAACATTTTGCCCAGGGAGGAACTGTGCATTTTCCGGGCTAATGTCCCGTTTGCCCGTGGTTTGGAATCTCTGGGGAACAGGCCCGAACCGCGTGAAAAAACCCCTCCTTTAGCGTGGAACAGGTGTATCCGCAGTTTTGATCACCCGTTTCCCGCTCTAGGACACGACAAAGCTCTGTAATACTAGTAGTGATGATGATTTGGATGATTCTAAGCGATTTCGAGTGCTTATCTGAGGGGTCATTGTTTGGCAAAATTACTAAATTACAGGCTGCGTCTAGTGACCTAATACTCACGCATCCACTCATCAGAGATATGAATACATGTTGGACATCTGAAAATACAACAGATCTGGTGGGGCTTCCTCGTTAGGATTGTCAGAAACCCAGCCACTAACCACTGGGTTAAAAGGGCTTGTTGAATAGCGGGTAAGTGCGCCCATAGCCCCCCAGGCTCTGCACCTGTGGCCCTTCCCCGAGGATCTCAAGGGCAACCCCAGCGGGTCACTCAACACCCCCCCCCCCGCTGGGATAGGTGGAAGACACGAGCGCCTCTGCAGCGCTGGCACTGGGAGTTGAACCCAAGACCTTTGGCTCTGATGTACCATGTCAGAAACCCAGCCACTAACCACTGGGTTAAAAGGGCTTGTTGAATAGCGGGTAAGTGCGCCCATAGCCCCCCAGGCTCTGCACCTGTGGCCCTTCCCCGAGGATCTCAAGGGCAACCCCAGCGGGTCACTCAACAAGGATGACCTAAGGTACTATCACAACAAGCATCCTTCAACAGAACACTGCTGGCAATTGTTGTATATCTTCCATCACTTCCACTCCTGTTATGATGGCCTTCCCCAAGGCACTTAGTGCTGCTTGTTATGATGGCCTTCCCAAGGCACTTAGTGCTGCTTGTTATGATGGCCTTCCCAAGGCACTTAGTGCTGCTTGTTATGATGGCCTTCCCAAGGCACTTAGTACTGTTTGTTATAATGGCCTTAGCTACTACAGCTGAAGAATCATGAGCCAACTCCACAAGTGATACAACTGAGATGGTCACTTCAATAACAAGCATTGCACATGGAAATCAGACCTGCAGACAGCGTAGGCAACTAGAATTATCACAAAAACAGAACCCCACTCCAGGAACATTCCTACAAGGTCATCCCTCCTGAACTCTGCCGCAGTCCCTACTAACAAAAGCTATTCACAGCGCGAGAGGCATCCCTAGATCCAATAGAGACGACGAATACCCACAGAAGTTAAGCACACACCACTAAGCGCGCCACCAGTTACCAACCCACTTCCCCCGTCCCCTCTTCGAGCCCCGCAGTCTCCGCCCCCTAACACGCACTCCAAGCTGTCCCGCGCCACGCTCTTTATGACCTACACCTTGCGGACCTTCGACTTAAACGCCCTCCGATAAACCGCTCCGCCTTCCTTTCAAAACCTCATCAAAAAAATCTCCTACGAACCGCCTGGCTAGACCAGCTCTACTACCAGATGCCTCTATCATGTACTGCCCTGATCTTCCTCTGCCGACCGAGTCCCGCTCAACCTGCTCATTAAAGCTCGCGACTCCCCCGCGGAGAGCCACTCCGCGCTTTTCAGACGCCCCCCCAATCGGGAACGCCTACGGGGAAGGCAGGATGCCGGCCTGCACAGTCCCGTCGCCCTGGAGCGCGCACTCGCGCTTGCGGACATTAAAGTTCATCTGGACCAGGAATTTAGTGCCGTTGAAGCCCTTGACGTTCCACACCTTGCCACCCTCCTCGTAATTAGTCGGGCCATACCTCCACTCGCACAGGTCCGCGTTCTCGATCTGCGACTTGGCGACGACCCACCCGGCCTTGTCGTTGCGCCCATGGAACGGATTCGTTACAAGCTCCGACAGCTCGTGCCCGATCTTGTCCACAACCGAGTCCGCGCCCAGGTCGCCGTTCACGCCGCTGAACGTCGGATCGAAGTACCGGTACGTGCAGTACTGCGGGCACTGCTTAGCGGGGTTGCCCACAAACGCGTACGCGAGCTTGGTGCCGTTGAAGGTCGCGCTCGTGTGGTACGCGCACAGGCCCTTGCAGAAATCCGTCACGTAAACGTCCTGGCTGGTGAGCACCAAATACGCCGCGTTAGGGTCCATGGGGAAGTAGTTCTTCTGCTTCTTGTCGAACGCGCTCGCGAGGAGCGCGCGGACGTTGTCGTGCGTCAAGGGGTTCAGAACGGTTCCCAGCGGCGCGAGCTTGTACTTAGCGTTGATCTCCTTCGACAGCTTCACGTACGGCGTCGTCCGCTGGTTCTGGCCGTTGGTGTAATACCGCACGTTAATCGCCCACCACCCGACCACCGTCGGAAACTTCTGGTAGTTATTCTTCGAGCGGTCTAGCGACACCAGGAACCGGCGGATGATGCGCTTCTGCTTCTTGGTCCAGCGGCCGTACCACAAAACGTACACCTTAAGCTCGTTAGGCTCCGTCATCATCTTCCCGCCATGGTACTTAAGATACTGCCCCATGTTCGACGTGTACACATCGGCCTGCGCCGCGGAGGCCTGCTGATCCGCGGGAAGCGCGGCGGCGCTCTGGATGGCAGCGGCGGCGGTTTCGTTCACGTCGCGGATCGACGCGGCGGCTTGCGCGAGATGGAGGCCCTTGTTGACGGCCGTAGCCATGTAGTGGAGGTACCCGCGCTCCTCGTTCTCCGCGTCGTTCGCCATGCCCGCATTCTTGTCGCTCGTGTCGACGGTGCTCATGCTCCACGTGCCGCTGGGGAGCTGGATAATTTCGGGCTCGGTTGCGGAAGCGAAGGACGCGGCTGCAACGAGAAGCACGGCGACGGCGGCGAGGCCCGCGCTTGTTACCCACAGCGGGCGTCGCTGACCCCGTGTCATGGCGATGAAGTTAGGAAGCTAGGTAATCGCTGCTACCAAAGGCTGGAGGACTGTGACTGACCACAAGTAGTAAAGGTTGCTTGTGCGCTGCTAAGCCTAATGGAAAGGAAGGGGAATATGAACCCAGGAGCCTAGGTCAAACTACGACGCTGACCCGAGATATTGCAGGATGACGACGGGGTAGGACTAGTGGTGAGGAAGGGCTCCTAAAGGAAAGCGAAGGGGTGAGGTGATGACGAGATCGTAAGAGGCGAATGGTCGGAGGTAATGGGAGCGATGGTCGGAAGGCAGGCTGCGGCGGCAACTGGACAGCACGGGCGGGGCTTGGCGGAAGTTTGCGTGCTCTGCTAGGTGGGGGAAGCACAGCGAGCAGTCAGTGTGGATGGCATGCAGCAGGGGCAGCTGATGATGGCTGCCTGGCAGCCAGCAGCACAACTTCGGGACGGGAGAGCGCGCGGGCGGAAGCGAAAAAGTGCAGTCGGCTGGACTGGAGGTGGCGGGCGACACAATTGATTCGTTTGAGTCCCCCTTCATCCCTGCATGTTGCTTGCTCTGCGAAGGTCGTGCGACGGCTGCCGCGGCACGACACGAATTGGCGAGGACGGTCGCACATTCGAGTGAGAAGAGCGAGGCGCACGCATCACAGGAAGCATGCGATGGGGGCCTTTGCTGGAGGCCCTGTCAGAACGGAGTCGCAGCTGTGCTTCAAACGCGTGCGATTCGGAAACCCAAATTCGAAACGCGCGAATTTTTCTTAGGAAACCGTCGAGCAGGAGAGCTGCGACACGAAACGAAATTGGCAACGCACTTTCGCGTGACGATGGGCTTGGCGAGAGTGTCGCCCCTCCCTAGCATCGTGCAGTGTCAGGTGATCCAACAATCGCAGCGCTTCGTGCTGAGTTACTCAAGAACATATCGGGTCCTCTCGTCAGTAGCAGCAACTGCTCGGAATAATCAAATCAATAAAATAACAAGTGAGATAACTCCAGATCTATATAAATGTCCACAACTAAATGCTTTAGGAGCATGAGATGAGCCGCAAGCTATTGACTTCAAATTTGAAGTCAATTGCAACAATGCCTCCTTTAAGTTGTATCAATATTATGTGACAATTTATTTGTGCTACAATAGATTCGGCAGCTACCACTAGGAGGCGCTTCATCGGCTGGGCTGATTTTATCAGACTATTTATTCTTATTAGTCTGAAATCTCATACCGGTTTTTTTTTAGCAAACCTGTAATTCCAAATAACCCATTTTCCCAATCCGGATCGATTTTGAGTGCAATACTGAGGATCCTGAAAAAAAAATCATATTTGACATTAAGCTAGTACTAAGTTTTTAGAGTAAAGCGTATACGGACCCTGAAACAGACTTCCTTGGGGTACGCTTCGAAATTTCGCCCGCTATCAGTGCTTCCCGCCCATGTCACATGCAGAATCCACACTCTGCCTAAAATCCCGCCAAGTCCAATGTGTGCACTGTATCAACCAGTGAAATTGATGGATAGAGAGAGAGAGTACACAAACATATATCTAACTGTTGTACTCTGTAGAAGATGACCCTATACAGTCTATACAAGCATGATAACTAAACATGTTTGACACACCCCCTGGACTGCATAGGGGAATGTTCTAGACAAGCAGCTCAGGGTGGCACTACTAGTCCAGCCTCTGAGACAAGGGTCTAAAAGACCAGTCAGAAGGAGTACAGGCAAGGCAAGAACTAGTACAGGGCGGCACTACTAGTCCAACCACTGTAAGAGGACACAAGTCCAGTCTGAGTGTACACACAGATATATAGGACAGTACAGAGTCAAGGCCCGAGTAAGTGAGAGACTACAGGAACCAGACCAAGCTGCACACAGTGCCGCTGATGATCTTTAGGCGCAAGCGCCTTCGTAAAGATATCAGCTGTGTTGGCACCGGAGGCTAAGTGTACTACGCGAGCCTGGCGACGCTGCTGTAGCTCACGCAGGAGGAAGTACCGCAGCTGGATGTGCTTCGCTCTGCCCTCGAGTCGAGGCTCCTGACACAGGAGAATCATGGCCCTGTTGTCAGCGTACAGGACCGGGGCAGAGCTAGGCCGCTCACCTAAGTCAGTGAGCAAGAAGGTCAGCCAGCGGAGCTCCTGTGCCGCCATGGCACCGGCGTAGATCTCGGCCTCACAGCTGGACTGGGCAACAGACGAAGAGCGGGTAGCTCTCCACGAGACAGCACCTGAACCAAGGCTAAAGCAGTAGCCCTGGGAAGACCTGAGCGTCTCGGCGTCGTCTGCCCAAGAAGCGTCTGTGTGTCCAGTAAGGACCACTGGCCTGCGTCCGCCTAGCACTAACCCCATGCCCGATGTACTTGCAAGATAACGCAAAACCCTCTTAGCGGCAGACCAGTGCTGAGGTCGGTGCCTGCCTGTGGCCACGAAACGAGCCAGGATGCTGAGAGGGTATGCGAGATCTGGGCGAGTGCAAGTCATCAGGTACATGAGGCAACCCACTAGCTCAGCGTAAGGACCACTGGGATCTACCGACTCCTCAGGAACTGGAGCGGAGAGTCTGTGGTCCAGAGGAAGAGGGGTGGGCTGTGCGGAGGAGAACTGAAGGCCGAACCTCTGAAGGACCTGGCGCACCAAGTGTGACTGAGTCAGGGTGATGGTGCGCGCGGCTCTGTCCCTGGAGATCTGCAAGCCAAGGTAACGGCGCAGCTCTCCAAGGTCAGTGCAGGTGTGTCTCTTCAGCAGCTCTGCCTTCACGGAGGCCAGTGCGTCCCTGTCAGCAGTGGCAAAGACCAGGTCGTCTACGTAGACGAGGATGTAGAACGGAGTCGAGCCAGCACGAACGAAGAGCGAGGGGTCTGCAGAGGACGGAAAGAACTGCAGGTCAGCAAGGGTAGCACGCAAAGTGTCGTGCCACTCACGAGGCGCCTGGCGCAGGCCGTAGACTGGCCGCCGCAGAAGCCACTGGGTCCCAGGGGGGAAGGTGCCAGTAAAGCCCTGAGGGCGACGCAGGTAGACCTGCTCGTGAAGGCTGCCCTGAAGAAAGGCAGTGGAGAAGTCGAGGGAGTGAAGCTCGTAGTCACGCTGAGCCGCTACGTGTAGCAGCACCCGAAGAGTAGTCATCTTCGGGGTAGGAGCGAAAGTCTGAAAGAAGTCCACCCCCTCGCGCTGACTGAAGCCTCTAGCCACGTAGCGCGCCTTGAACACAGGCGGCTCTCCAGGAGGGCGCTTCACCTTGAAGAGCCAGCGGCCATCGACCACGTTCACCCCAGGTGGGGGAACTGCGTCGACGAAGGCGCCGGTGGATCTCCAAGATGCCATCTCCTGCTCCATGGCAGCTATCCACTGCGAGGCCCAGGGTCCCGAAACCGCCTCAGCGTAAGTACGAGGGGTCGGGATGTCGAAAGCGTCTGGGTCACCCTCAGGGACTAGCAGCATGGAACAGAGATGGGGAGCAGCCTCGGACAGGAAAGCAAGCTCAAACTGGCGGTCCTCCAGGACGTCACTGCCGAGGGCAGGAGCACCCCCGACAGACGGAGGACAGGCAGGGTCGGAGACCAGAGCGGTAGCGTAGTCAAGGCGGCGGGTAGAGGCGAAGTCAGCGACCGCAGCGACGAGGGCGTCAAGACTCGACACGGGAACAGACGGGTCGGTAACGAGAGAGGCAAGGACCCGAGGAACAAGAGGACGAGCGGCACGAAAGGAGTCGGACAGAGGAGGAGACGCAACGACAAGAGAAGACGGAGGAGGAGACGGGAGGAGGGGAGGTCGAGACGCGTGGGAACGGAGCAACATAGGGTGAGAGCGCGGGACAGGGGAGACAGGACGAGCACGAGAGGGGCGGCGAGACCAGACGTGTGAGGGCGGCGTCGGGTCAGGAGACAGAGGAGGGGACACAGGAGGGGAACGAGGGGGAAGACGAGCCGGGGACGAGTCCGGCAGAGGGAACACGGGGCCGTCGACGGGAAGAGGGGGAGACGGCAGGAGAGGAACAGGCGCAGGGTCAGGAGACGGAAGGCCGAGCAGACGGAGGGCGGACACAGGCGGGGACTGCTGCTGCGGCGACACAACACCAACACCAGGGCCACAAGCTGCGCGACGGCTACCTCCCGAACCCTCCACACCTGCACCCCCAGAAGGGACACCCCCAGAGTCCACAAACGGCGGCAGCGACGACAGCGGCGGCGGCGGCGGCGGCTGCAGCGACGGCTGCGACGGCGGCGGCGGCGGAGACGACGGCTGCAACGGCGGCGGCGGTGGAGACGACGGCTGCAGCAGCTGCGGCGACGGCGGCTGCGGAGGCGGTGGAGGAGGAGACACCGGGGGAGGGACAGACGGCGAGGACTGCGCCGGAGGACTACCAGAGTCAGAAGACTCGTCGACCGGGACGACCGACGGGAGGGGGGTGACGTGAGACACACCAGAGGGGGCCGGACGGGGGGGCGGGGGGGGGGAGGGGCAGGGACCACCATGGAGGGAGGAACCAGGAAAAGGGGGGGAGTAACCGGGGGACCACGGTGGGGAAAGCGGCGGTAGAAGGAGACGGACTCGTCAAAGGTGACGTCGCGAGAGTGAAAGAAGCGGTGAGACGGCGGGTGGTAGAAGTGCCAGTCGGACGCGTCAAGGGGGAAACCGAGGAAGACGCAGGGGAGGGTGCGGGCAGTGAGCTTGTCCGTGCCAGAGGCACGAACGTGAGCAAGGCAGCCCCAGACGCGGAACGCAGACGCGTCACCAGGGGACCCGGTCCACAGAAGGGTCGGCGAAACCTGCGGCCGCTGGGGGTGCGGCCACAGGTTAAGCTGGTGAGCGGCGTAGCGCACGGCGAACGGCCACAGAAAATGGGGTGCACCGGCGTGGATCATGGAGGTGCGAGCCACCTCCATGACCAAACCGATGCGTCGCTCAGCGACCCCATTCTGCTGCGGGGAGTCCGGCAGGGTAAACGTCTGGGTGATGCCCTCCGCACGACAGAAGCGACCAAGGACACCTGAGGCAAACTCGCCACCCCGGTCGGAGTGAAGGCGCAAGGCAGGGAGACCGCGGTGGACACGAGCAGAGACAAGCCAGGGGATGAGAACGTCAGGCACGTCGGCCTTCCGCTCCAGGGGGAAGACGGTGGTGTAGCGCGTGAAGTCGTCGACAAGCACTAGGAAGAAGCGCTCGCGACGCGGCCCATGGACCGGGGCTGGGCCCCAGACGTCCATGTGCAGAGTCTGCAGTGGTGCGGTGGTAGGGGGAAAAGAGGAGGAGTGAGGGGCACGGCGGAGCCGGCCCTCGACACAAGGCGTGCACGGTGGGGCGGGGGAGGAGGGAAACTCGGGGAACGAACCGGGGAGACCAAGGACGAGACCGTGCTGGGACATGTGACGCAGACGTGGGAGTGCAGGGTGACCAAGGCGGTGGTGCCAAAGGAGAGTCGGGTGAGTGAGGGACCGACAGGAGCACGCGGCTGCAACCTGGGTGGACGCAACTACCGGGGGGGAAGACCCAGCCGGGGACGGCGCGGTGTCAAGTGTGAACAGGCCGGACACCGGGTCCCGGGGGAAAGTGGTAAGGGGGGCACCAGTGGCGGCCTCGGTACAGACAGCATACCGCTCGTGACCAGGGAACGTAGTGGTGACGCCAAGGTCCTGGAGGCAGCCGACACCAACTAGGTTCCTGGAGAACGAGGGGATATGCAGACCTGTGAGAGTGCCCGAAGGAACCGCCGGACAGGGAAGGGAGGTGGAACTGCGGGCAACGACGGGACCACCGGAGGGGTCAGCAAGAGTAACTGCAGCGGGAACCGGCAGCGGCGTCAGCGTCGTGGAGTCGCGGAAGAAACACCGGGAGGCGCCAGAGTCCAAGGTGAAGGAAAGCGCAGCAGTCGCGCGAGGCAGCAGTGAAGCGGTGGAAGCACCAAGGCTAAGCAAAGCAGGAGATCCTACGCCTGACGCAGCAGGGGAGTCTACGCTAGGCACCGCTACACTAGGCAACACGGGGTAATAAGAGGGAAGCACACTAGAGTCATCAGCATACATCACATGCAAGGCCGCTACAATGGCATCCATGTCCAAGTCAAAAATCCTAATGCTACGCCTAAGCAAGCTGTGCCAGTCCGGGAGGTCGGGCGCCGGGCCAAAGCGCTGGCGGAACAGGTCGTCCAGGCGACGAAAACAACGAGGAGTAGAATGACCGATCTTACCGCAAACGAAGCCGCGGCGAGGACCGGTCTGGATCTGGTACTGACAGGGCCCGCCTCCAGAACCACCACCCGGTGCACCACCACGCGCACGACCACCACCAGCTCCAGGCCACCCAGGTGGGAGAGTACTCGCCTGCCTCGTCTGCGGCGGCTGCTGCGGCTGCTGCGAAGGCTGCGGCTGCGGCGACTGCTGCTGCTGCGGCTGCTGCAACTGTGGAGGCAGCGGGGCAGCTGGACCGGGCAGGGTCCCCACGTCCGCACCGGCACCGGACGACCCGCCTCCACCACTACCCCCACCCGCACCCCCGCCGCCTCCGCCGCTCCCAACCTTGGGGCGGCGGCCCTTCGCCGAGCGGGACTGCACTGCAGCAGCAGTCTCAGCCACAGCGACAGAGCCGTCGGAGAAGGTACACTGAGCGGGGGCACAACCCTGAAAGATAGGGACCGGTACTGTACCGCTCGCCAGGGCTATGGAGCGGTGACGAGTCTCTATGGCAGTCAGGGTGTCAACAAAGTCGGTGAGGGTGAGAGCAGCAGGGTGGATGCTAAGGAACTGGTCGCGGGCGGCGGCAAGGCGGTCAGGTAGGCGGGTGGCAAGGAGGTAGAGGGTAGAGGTCATGGGAGGCTGGTGGACTCTAAGCTGAGCATCAGTGCAGGCAGCGCGCCAGGCCTCGTCTATCGAGCGCAGGTGGGCGGCAAGGTCAGAGACAGTGGGGAAAGACGCCAGGTCAGGAAAGAGCAGGGGAAGGATCAGGCGACCCACTGAGGCAGCAGGAGGGGTAGAATAGCGCTTGATGACAGCATCGAGGTAGGCCTGGGCGGTAGGAATGGTTCTAAAGCGAGGGCGCTCAGTGGGGGGGAGGGCATTGCTAATGGCGAGCTGAGCAAGGGCATCGCGGGAAAGCCAGACAGAGCGGGCAAGGGCAGCAGCGGCAGTGGACTCGCGCTCAGCGGGCGTGGGATCAGCGGGCAGCACAGCAGGGGGGTCAGGGCAGGGGAGCATACCGTCTAGGTGTGCAGAAAGCGGGTGGCCGTCCTGCCGCTGGCCAGTGAGGTGGCGGCGAAGGTCAGCCAACCACGCCTCGAACTCCAGAGGCTGACCCTCAACATCAAAACGAAGCTCAGCAGCCATGAGGGGCAGTGGAGGACAGTGCAGTGCGGTGCAGTGCGATGTAGTGCGGTGCAGTGCGGTCCAGTGCGGTGCAGTGCGGTCAGTGCGATCCAGTGAGGTGCAAGGCGATGCAAGGCGGGGCAGGAAAGTGCAGGAGGGTGCAAAGTGGGGCGGGGAACGGGGGACAGTACCAGGAAGTATGGAGGGCCGGGGCAGGTGCGTCGGGGCCGGGCAGGCACGACAAGGCCGGGCGGCGGCGACGGGGCCGGGCGGCTGCGACGGGGCCGGGCGACGGCGACGGGGCCGGGCGGCAGGGACAAGGCCGGGCGGCTGCGACGTGGCCGGGCGGCTGCGACGGGGCCGGGCGGCTGCGACGGGGCCGGGCGGCAGGGACGAGGCCGGGCCGGACACAGCAGGGCCGGGCAGGGGCGACGGGGCCGGGCGGCTGCGACGTGGCCGGGCGGCTGCGACGTGGCCGGGCGGCTGCAACGGGGCCGGGCGGCTGCGACGGGGCCGGGCGGCGGCGACGGGGCCGGGCGGCAGGGACGGGGCCCGGGCAGGCCACAGCAGGGCCGGGCAGGGGCGACGGGGCCGGGCGGGCGAGCAGGGGCCGGGCAGGTGCGACAGGGGCCGGGCAGCCGCGACAGGGGCCGGGCGGGCGCCACGCGGCCGATAGGCCGCGACGGGGCCGAGCAGGAGCGACGGGGCCGAGCAGGGGCGACGGGGCCGAGCAGGGGCGACGGGGATGGGTAGGGGCGCGACCGGGCCTGGAGGGGCGTTACCAAGCCCAGGTAGGGGCGCGACGGGGCCTGGGGGGAGCGCAATGGGGCCCAGGAGGGGCGCTACGGGGCCTGGGAGGAGCGCGACTGGGCTAGGGAGGGGCGCGACGGGGCCTGGGAGGAGCGCAATGGGGCCCAGGAGGGGCGCTACGGGGCCTGGGAGGAGCGCGACGGGGCCCTGGAGGGGCGCTACCAGGCCCTGGAAGGGGCGCGACGGGGCCTGGAGGGGCGCTACGAAGCCCTGAAAGGGGCGCGACAGGGCCTGGAGGGGCGCTACGAAGCCCTGGAAGGGGCGCGACGGGGCCTGGGAGGAGCGCAATGGGGCCCAGGAGGGGCGCTACGGGGCCTGGGAGGAGCGCGACGGGGCCCTGGAGGGGCGCTACCAGGCCCTGGAAGGGGCGCGACGGGGCCTGGAGGGGCGCTACGAAGCCCTGAAAGGGGCGCGACGGGGCCTGGAGGGGCGCTACGAAGCCCTGGAAGGGGCGCGACGGGGCCTGGGAGGAGCGCAATGGGGCCCAGGAGGGGCGCTACGAGGCCCAGGAAGGGGCGCGACGGGGCTAGGGAGGGTCGCGACGGGGCTAGGGAGGGTCGCGACGGGGCCCAGCTAGGGGGCCGAGTGGAAGCGTGAGGGGGGGGGGGGGGGGATCCTACCTACGCGTGATACCATATCAACCAGTGAAATTGATGGATAGAGAGAGAGAGTACACAAACATATATCTAACTGTTGTACTCTCTAGAAGATGACCCTATACAGTCTATACAAGCATGATAACTAAACATGTTTGACACACTGCCCACAGTGGGCACTTCGCAAACCCAGCGCTGCAAAAATGCTGTAACACAAAGCCACTAAGCACCGCACATCCTGCTCTGTTGCTCTCTGTGCATGCGCGAATCTCGGGCCCGTGCCCCCTCTGCCAGTCTTGTAGAGGTTGGGTATCTTCCTGATTGGCTACAAATGCTACCAACACGTCGACAAGGCCCCATGGTGCTGTGTTCTGGAAGGACATGCCCGAAAAGCGTGTCACGCCTTTCACGAAAGGAGCGGCACAGGTTTGGTGTCCCCTTTCTTCTCTTGTCATTCCTTACCCATCAGTCTGGAACACACTGCTTCAGGTTTCATAGCAATAGCTGTTTGTTCTCCTCATTTTCTGTCTCACAGGTGTAGCTCGTAGTCATATCCTTTAGTTTCTCCTCGTCGTTTCACCATTCGCTATGCCAGTGACGGGTGGCTCCGATGACGCTCTTGCTGACAGTGACGAGCCGTGCAGTAGGAAGGAACCTACCGTAGCACGTAGGATTGGCTTAGACATCGTGCGGTCCGTCGCCACATCGGCTCCTCCGCCCTTGGTTGCCTCAACCGCTGTAGACGATTCACTACGCGACGTGCCACCATTGCCTTGTAGTCCTGCCTCCGCTCCCTTCGATCTCCCACCAGCCGTAGCATCTTCTAGCAAAGGGCCTGTAGATCCTATTAATTGCGCCACCGCGTCAACCGTCTGTTGCTGTATGCCTTGCACATCTACAGTTTCTTCGGTGAAGAAACAACGTACAACGAAGTACACACAGTAGCGGAGCAACATGGGTGGCCAGATACGTCCCCCCTCACCACCCGCTCACCTTCCCCCATCACCCGCCTGGATGAACCGCCGCCACCGAAGCTAAGTACAAATGAGTTGATCGAGCAAAAGTATTTGCTCGCTGAATCAAAGTACAAGAACGATTGGCTTCGTTATTTCCCGTGGCTAATAATTACTGGTACTAAGGATAGCTACTCTGCCCTTAAGTTCAGCATTTGCCAAGCCTTCGGCAAAGAGACGACGAAGTACTCAAACCCAGGCGACGGCGGGCGAGATCTCTAGACACAGACAATGCGCATCCATAAATACTATACAGTCCATAAGGAGTTGGTTCGTAGGCAGCTCGAGATTCAGAAAGACATGGAAGACAAACAGCAGAAGATTACAAGCTTCGCCACCGTCGACATCGAGGACCGTCGCGTCATCCGCCTCTTGCGGTGCATCAAATTCCTTTGCAAGAACGATGCGCCCATCGCCATGTTTCCCAGGCTGCTCCGTTTCATGGCAGAGCAATAGATGCCATACATTCCTCTCCAGTCGTACAGGGTGTATCTCACCAGGTAAGCTTTGTTTGTTTCTTTCCAAACAATTGTTGGATCCTGCTTACTACCCATGTCAATCTCTTTGCACATGATACCTTAACTAACGAAATTGTGTGTATGTGTTTATGCCTTTGCAGGTTCCAGTAGATGGTCAACTGCATGCCAACTCATCTGTTGGCTACACAGATGGAGCACATCAAGTGCTCACCGTACCTCGGCATTTCATCAGACGAGAGCACTGACCGCACGCGAGGGAAACACCTGATGGTCTACATCACTTTCACCAAAATTATGACCTTGTTGACCATGGATAAGTGCGACGCAACTTCTCTATTGGCTATTCTCCTGCAGTACCTGGAGTCATCCGGCATCGACCTTCAACACATCGTCAGCATCAGCACTGACGGAGCATCGGTAATGGTCGGCCTAGACTACGGTCGTGTGGCACGCCTGCGAGACATCATCCCGCACCTGGTTTTGTCCCACTACATTGCCCACAAGTTTGTTGTATTATTCCGTGCTGTTCGCTAATGTGTTTTCGATTTGCATACGCTAATCACTCTCCTTGTGTATACCTTCAGGAAAGCCGTAGCTGTCAAGGATGCAGACACTTCCTGTCTAAACCTCGACGTGGTCGACAAGGTCACTCGCACCCTTGCAAACCTACTCGGCCGGTCGAGCGTATAGAGCGGACGCTTCAAGGATCTACAACGCGCGATCCATAGCACGAACTCGGAGGTCTAAGGCATCCATCATGTTTGATGGCTGTCTAGGGGTGAGGCGATCCGACGCCTGTGTAAGGTGTAAGGTGGTGCAATAGTGCTGCTGTATGAGTATAACCACCCCTTGTATGAAGTTGTGATTTCGTTTAAGTTTAAGTTTTGCCTCTTCTACCTGACCGACATGCTGGCTGTCATGAACGACCTCAACCTCAAGTTCTATATGTTAATATACTATACATATACATATATATATATATAGGGAAAGTATATCGTCGCTCAGTATTAGGGGCCTCGATAACATGTACGGTCAGTGACCAAATATAAACAATCAGAATTAGCGAGTTCGCAACATGTTTCATCAGTCGGATTCCACCGTTAGTTAGAAACTGCAGGAAAAAAGTTCCACGAATGGTCAGTAGAAGTAACCCCCGCCGGTCTCGGAACGTTTTCCCGCTCGCGCCAGCCCAATTTCGTCATCATTGCGACTGGCGCGATAAGTGCAAACAAAATTCCAAAATTGAGATCTGAGGCATTTATGTCACATAAGCTAATTGGGCCACAACGGGCCGCACATCGGGTGCGACATTTTCCAAACATTAACAAACGCACAAAAAATGAAAACATTTGACACGAAAGGGAAAATCTATCCAGGATCGGCGCTAAGCCAATGAGGCGTAAACATTATACTGTAGTGCGCGGACGCTAATTTTTTTCGAGCATGACAAGACACGTAGAGTCGTAATTTGGCAGAAATCTTTTCTGGTAAATACATTTGTTGAAAAAAATCAAAAGACAGCCGACAGACTTCTAATAGATTATTTGTATTGAAACAAATAAAAAATACATGCGGTTCTGAGAGTACCTTGACGTGCTTTTAAACATATTCATTCCCACAAAATTTATCCCTTTTAGGTATCTAATATTTTATTGTTTTCGAGCGACTCAGGAATGACAACAAGTTTATGGCTTCAGTTTTTTGGGGGGCTGTAAATGCGGTAGAGACAAAGCCGCTGTTTTTAGTCATCACGGAACACGCTACCTTCTGTGACGAAAGTATGTGCTCGGAAACAAAATCGTGTTTTTGTATTTCTCGACTAACAAATTTCCAATGAATCTTAATTTGGGCATTTTGCGGTTTTTTTTTTTTTTTTTTTTTTTTTTTTTTTTTTTTTTTTTTTTTTTTTTTTTTTTTCGCTCGAACTGCGCCTGGAGCTCGGGAAAAATGTTGCGCCAGCCACAACGATCACAAAATTGGGCTGGCGTGGGCGGGAAAACATTTCGAAACAGGCAGGGGTTACTTTTACTGACCATTCGTGGAATTGTTTTCCTGTAGTTTCTGACTAACGGTGGAATCTGACTGATGAGTCATGTTGCGAACTCGCTATTTCTGATAGTTTATATTATATCACTGACCATACATGTTATCAAGGCCCCTAATACTGAGCGCCAATATACTTTCCCTGTATATATATATATATATATATATATATATATGTACGTGTAGACTATGTAGGTGTTTTACAAGTATTGGTTCTTGCTGTAGAGGGGACAACACTTCTCTTGTACCTCTCTCTTCTCTAGTCACTCTCATTTCTCTCGCTACTTTGTTCTACGTAGCTAAACCCTACTCCTAAAATGGTATCAGAGCAGGTCAATCATGACGGGCCTTCTCCTTACGCTTCCGTATCGCACTCTGATATCTTCCCCCACTGTGGCGCCACAATGGCAGCCTCGTCGCGATGCAATGACGGCCTCGATGCGCTGCCATGGCGGCCTCGACGCGCTGCCGTGGCGGCCTCGTCGCGTTGCCATGGCAGCCTCATCGTGCTGTCGTGGCGGCCTCGACTCGCCAGCGCACTGGGTTGGCGCCAGCCAGCACGCCCACACGCCAGCCAGCGCGCCAGCCAGGGCGGCTCGCTAATTGGCTCTGTCGCCGAAGACCCGCCCCCTCCCCTGCGTCCCCCCCCTCCTCCCCGCCGCAGCTGATGGTTCTCGCGCTGTCCTTCCTCATCATCGCAGAGCCGTTCCATGCCGCCGCCGCCGCCATAGGTGCCGCTGGCTCCGCCGCTGCCCGCCGCCGCCGCAGCCGCTGCACCTGCCGCTGACGTCGCCGCCTCGCACACCGAGGGTTGAACCGGATACAGCATGCCACTGCTACTGCTAGGTATGGGGGTGTTAGGGCTTGGGGGTGCTGGGCTTAGAGGTGTTGGGTGTGTGGTGTGTTTTGAATTTTCTTACTACTCAAACCAGTGGACAGACTAGTAGTGCTGCCTTGGTCTCTTGCTTCTGTGAGTAGCGCCTACCAAGCCTTGGGGGTGTGTCAATACACATATATTATACATATATATATATATATATGCGTAGGGTAGGTAGGTGTTCTACAAGTACTGATTCTTGATGTTGAGGGGACAACACTTCTTTTGTACCTCTCTCTTTTCTCACCTAGCTAAACCCTATTCCTAACGCTAGAAGCGTGAGGTGAATTGTTCATGAGTGCGACGGTCATGTTCTACTCTGCAGTAGTTACTTATGTCATATCCTGAGTGTCCGCTACCTCGTACCAAAGGTTGATGTCACGGAGGTGTCAACGGACATCGACGAGACGCCGGGGGATTTGCGGCACCGCTATGTCAAGTACGGGGAGGTTTTCGATGCCGTCGCCAAAAAAACTTGGTTGTCGGCATTCCTCACGGTGTACGGGCGCAGCGGGTCGAATTGAGTGAAGGTACGCGGCGTCGACAAGGAGGAGAACTGGGTCACCCACACATACAAGATGCAGGAGCGGCAACTCAATTGACACGTGCACGGGAGCAGCTACAAGGAGTGCATGTAACTGTGCCAGAAGCACACCAAGGAGTGCATGACCAACGTACAGGATCCAATGCTGGACCTGCAGAAGATGTCGGAAATGAAGCTGTGGGTGGCGGCGAAGTGGCCAAGACAGCGCGTGCAGCACAAGAAAAAGACGAGAGAGTACCTGCTCGGCTGTAGTGGCATCTTCGACCACAAGCTGCCCCGGTTTGACTTGAAGGTGGCGGAGATGGAGCTCGCGACTTGGGCGCTGATCATGCAGAACCATCACGAGGTGGAGAGGTTCCACCAGGGCCTGGCAAACTACCTTACGAAGACGGACTCAACCAGGCAAGTCCGCTAGCACTGTGTTTCCGTTTCACCGCCTTCCATTCTAGTTGTGCTTGCTGAGCATTGCCGCCTTTGCCGTCTTCCCCTAAACCCCGCATATAATCCGCCTAAACAAATTGTATTCCCCTTTGTGCCTTTTGTCCGCCTATGTTTCTTATTCGTGTCAGGTGCTGGCCAAATCTGATGCGCATGCGGCACACCTGCGCCATGCTGCCACAGTCAACAGTCGAGTGCAAGAGGGGCTTCTCTCGAGAGAACACGATTAAGTCCTGGGTCCGTGGCTCCCTTTGCAATGCACGCCTCTCCAAGCTCATGGTCATATCGCTGCTTTAGTATGAGATCATTTGGACTAAAGCTCTCGCGACGTGGCGAGAGGACGCCCTGCACGAAGTGTTGTCTTTGCATATGCGGAACGCAAGTGTAAGGGCAAGGCCCTGGAGGGTGAGGTGGCAGGGGAGACCACGAGGGACGGAGAGGGGGAGGGGGAGGGGCAGGTGCCAGAGAACATGGAGGAGGGGTGGGCTGAGGAGGATGGGGGTGATGGTGACGAGGATGAGGCTCTAAGGATGGAGGACAACCCATTCCTGTCCAACGATGAGGCAGCTGATGAGATTGCAGTAGATGTGCCGGAGTTGTTAGTTAATGACTGATATGGTGGTAGTAGTAGGCTCCAGTCCGGTGTAGAAAAATGTTCCGTAACAACAGACCTAGTTAACATAAAACTTTGATTGTATTTGTCAGACCCCAAGAAAATGAGACTTGTCACTTTCTAGACTTTGCCATTTCAGGCTGCCAAAATTTTGGCTGAAGAGTTATCAGACTAATTTTAGTGCCCTTTTTTGAAACGCCAGCCCTGTTCATGAGCCCGACGTTTTAGCGCAAGGTAAGATCGTGTTCCAGCAAGGTCTTATCAGCAGAACCACTAATCAGCGATTGTCTAATAAGTGGTTGACGAGTCGAAAGCACCTCTCATCAGCATAGCACGAACGTATTTTCGCGCGTAAAAGTCGTCGCAAGCTATCGTATATACATGCTACCTCATCTCTCATGAACCCTAGAAACAGTTGCCAGACCCGGAATTTAATTCTTCGTTGCTTATCGATGTGTCGTGCATTCGTTTGTGGGGCAAGCTTGTCACAATATTTGTGTCGCACATATGGCATTTGCGCTGTCGCACAACCTTCGTGCATGCGCATTTCATACAAGCAATATCAGATCAGAGGATCACCCATTTTTGGCAAATAGCGGGATCCCGGCTAGTTTGATTAGGGATACCCTGATCAGACCCGGTAGGAACATGCTCTAAGGGCGTATTCCTACAAATCTGGATCCAGCGAAGTAAGACCCAACTTGCGCGGTTCAGTGCGGTGCACGTGAGAAAATGCGTTGTCAAATACGGTTCAGTTCGGTAAAGCGCAGAGTTGGATCCCACTTCGCTAGATCCAACTATGTAGGAATACACCCTAAGAGGGAAGAGTTTTGCATTGACTTTGAGCGTGACTCCAAATTAGAAGAGTGTTTTGCATGGTGCTCATGCCAAGGTTCTGAAAAGGTCTCGCATGCTGTATCTAGTACGTCTGATCAAACCACCCTAGCATGTACTGTTGCTTGCTTGTCGTCATAAGGTAGCTACGGTTTTTTGTTGGCATACTCATGGGTTTTTTGTTGGCATACTCTATTATTCTCATACCCAGTAGCCATGGTTGAATGCTACTGGGTATGGCAGGCCACTCAGCCGTAGCATTCAACCGCCTTACCCTTGTCCCGGCAAAGGCATGCTACCTTTTATGTGGATTTACTGTGGACCATTCAAAATCATCAAGATGATAATGCTCGTGACCACCCAACTCCGCCTGCCTTACGATTGGAAAATTCATAATTCCTTCCACGTCAACCTCCTTTGTCCTTTTGTTGCCGACACATCAAACGTCGCCTGACAGCCGATCGCCCAGGATCTACGGCCAGCCGAGGAAATGCTCATCAAACCAACGAGGATCCTGAGCCATCGCGTAAGAATCAACGGTCAAGAATGACATGTTGACTTTTTGATATGATGGACTCGTCGTTCCGGCAAGGACGACACATGGGTTCCCTCGGTAGAAGTACAGTTGCCTACTGTACTCCGGGATTATTCATCCCGCAAGCATGTTGCAAAGATAGACCACCTTCGTTAGAGGGGGGTAGTGTAAGGATTTTTTCATTCCTTAGTGTGCCACACCACTAACATGTACACCAACCCCACACGGTACCGACATCTGCCCTAGCTTTGGCCCGAACATGGCACCGAACCATTTCCGCATCACTTTGAATCGCTCCGTGTCCTCGGATGCCTTCGTCGAACCTGTCACATGGCTAGGATTGCTCTAGTGTTCCTATATCTTGCTTCGTCATTCGATTGGACCGCATTCTGTTATTATGAAACTCGACATTCGATTCCGCGCTACTCTAGTTAAACACTCATAGCACCATGCATTTAATAAACATCATGTACTCCCCATCCTTCGATGTAAATAGGATAGGTGTTGCGAACCAAGCGGAGCTAGGGCGGATGAATTCTTTCTCAAGCACGTAATTAAACTGCTATTGTAACTCCGCTAACTCTAGTTGCGTAAGGCCATGTCCGAAGAGTACGTATGATGCGCGACTTTCTACGGTAGGATTGTGTGTCTGGTTGTTTAAAGTTGTGATGCAAGAAAACCGTTTTCCAGCGTGTGGAACCATTCTTAACCGTATTAAATGTAATGGAAACGTACTCTTCGGACACGCCCTAAGTCGGATTTTCCATCGAACAATCATTTGAGAACCCGATTCTAATCCCATCTGCCGATAAAGCAATTGTTGTGGCGGTAATTCTATATGCACAGACTAGGGAATATAGTGATGTTTCTATAGCATGACGAAGCCGGTTTTAAGCTTGCAGCTCCCCGTCCACTTGTTGTGGTGTATCCGATTCCTTGAGCAAAGTCAATATTGTGTGCCACCACTTCATCGGAGGGCCTCCAATAGCGTATGGAGGGCCTCCATTTGCACAGGGCAGCCATTACCAACATGGCGTGTCATGATAGTGTCCCTATGGACTGATTTCCAGCTTGCATGTCGGCATAGCTGGTGTGGAGTCGGTGTTGTGTGATCTCCTAACAAGTCGCCCTATCTGCGAAGGTGGCGGTCACCTTGATCAACAAGTTGAAATCCCCCCTCCCCCCCCCCTCCTCCTCCCTGCCCACCCCCTTCCCCCCTCCTCTTTCTCCCCTTCCTCCAGCCCCTTCTTTTCAAATCCATTAGCCTTTGGGTTTTGAGCCAAGCCGACTTGCATAGGTTCTAGCTTGGTTGGTATGTGCTGCGAAGCGGGTTCACAGGAAAATCCCTCCTAAGCCTGTCAAGTGGAGGCGCGGAGTAGTATATATAGTTTCTATCTCTCTCGCCGCATCACCAGCACACATCATCTTTTATTTCTGAGCCACTTCCTTTTCTAGAGGCAATCTTATTTCTTAACCCCGAGACAAAAGAGTCCTCTTAAATGAACCTTCTACTCCCCACTGCCCCCTTTCCGTCGACCCCCTTCTAGCATTGTCAGCACCACCTCTCCTCTGTGGGCCTCCAGTAGCCAGTGTACCGACCTGCAGTTTTTGTATACTAGCAGTGCGTAACCACCATGAGCAAGCAGTAAGCCCTACTTTTGTCATGAGTTGCAATCAATGGGCCATATACAGTGACGGAATGCATTACCCTATATTTGTGGCCTAGGGGTTCTTGTAAGGATTTTGTGGGTTTTTTCTATAGTAACGAGGAATATTTGACGCAGCCTGTAAAGTTGGATAGTTATATGTGAAATGGAAATGTGTTCTTTTTTTTTTGGGTCATGCTAAAACGGGGACAAGATTTGGTTCACGTGGTTGCATCCGGACACTTACAGCCAAGCTGAGTTCTAGATCTATTTTCGATAGCCTCCTAGTCTCAATAGTTTCCCGTGCGACATTCGACTAGGCAGGAAATATGCCACGTCCGCTACTACGACTAGGCCAATATGAAACCATTGGATGAGGCGCGCTGCGCATGCATGTTAATCCTGTTGCGGAGGGGGTATAGCACTAGGAGAATCACTAATGAGATAGGCATGGGAAATGTACGGTGCATGAAAACGAGCTCAAGGCTATATCTGAGGCTAGCCACAAGAAGGTGCATCCTACGATGCCCTCTGCCAGTCGCTCATGGTCACAGAGAGACTTCCTTGCGGCACAGTTAGAGCGAGTACAAATGGGGAGACGAAAACCCCAGTTCACGCAGCAAAAATGCTCGAAATGCAGTGGGGCATTACGGTGCATCATAGGACTGTGCATAACACATTGAAATCCGTAGGTCTAGTCGCAGTCCAATGGCCTAAGAAGCCGCACCTATCTAAGAAAAACATCCGCGATAGGCTAGAGTTTGCACGGGCCCACGCTGACTGGACGGTTGATGATTGGAAGCGAGTGCTCTGGTCGGATGAGACCAAGATCAATCGTTTTTGTTCCGATGACTGCTCGTATGCCTGGGGGCTGACCGTAAAAAATGGGGGCTGCTGCTTGATAATTTGGGGCTGCATGTCGTATGAGGAGGCGGGTTTCATATGCAAGATAGAAGACAGGATGGACGGGCCATTGTATCCAAGTATACTGCAGGACGAGGTCAACTCGACCATCGAGTTTTACCTGTTTTCCCCTTCATACGTGATATTCCAGCACGACAAACATATCTCGTGCATAAGTCGCGTCTCGTGCAGCAATGGCTTCGAGAGCAGGAGTTTCGGATGCTGGAGTGGCCTTCATCCTCTCCTGACCTGAACCCAATAGATCATCTCTGGACTCACCTGAAGAGGGAGCTGGCCAAGTACGAAAGGCCTCCCTCTGGTATGGTGGAGCTTTAGGAGCGGGACCAGGAGGAATGGGAGAACATCCCAGCGGAGGTGTGCTCCAACCTGATAGACAGCATGCCTAGGAGGGTGAGGGCGGTGATTAAGGCGAAGGGGCGGTGGACTAGGTACAAGTTTCGAGCGGTTGAACCTTGCTGCTTGCCCATGGAACAATTGTAGATTTGTGATATGTTTGGCAAGGGCAACAAGCCTTTCATCAACCTTCATTGATTGGGTTAACTTAAAAATCAATGCTTAATGTACAGGTGTCCTAATCACCCCTAAATTTGCTTAATTTACATGCGAACAATACTTTCTATCACTATAGCTACTGCATTCCGTCAAATGATCCTTACGACATCAAATGTAAGAGTGCAGCTTTTCTGCTTGTGGAGAAGGCCTTGCTTATGAAGGTCGTGTTGCACCTGTGACGGCTGAAAGGGTCGCTTACCTTCAAGACATGGTGCCCTTTTCTCCTCTACTACTATCCTACCTCTAACTCCTTGTCAACCCAATCACCTCCCACACCCACCTCTACGGCTAGTGAAATATGTGGGCACGCTGCATCTTACCAAGCACAACGGAAAGATTGTCAGTAACTAAGGCACGTTTGGGAAAGTTATCGTAAAGGCAGTCAGGTGCGGCTCCACCCTGTTGCTCACTGCCCGTAACGTTGATATAACTCCCTAGAACTATAGCCTATGACTAGAATAGATTCATTCGTGGCCACCCATATTGTGCCCTATTGATCTTGCTATCAGTAAGAGATTCTATCAGCTTGAGAGGGGGAGAGAGCATGATAAAGTGCGTTTGCTCACTCCCCAACTATATATCCCTCCCCTTGTCCGCTTAGCAAATACAATGGCCTCATTTGTGGCCATAATGTGTCTCATGAACTTCCCATACGGAGGAAAGGACCAACTTGTGGGTAGCGGAATGTCCTGCCTCACTAGTACAGCTGCAAGGGGGGCCGTTATGGTATAACATCACAAGAGACAATGGTGCTCGCCGCACTACAGCTACAAAAGGTTGATGGGGTATACTGTATCAAAGGAAGTTGACACTCACAATGTGGTTATGTCTACATTATTTTGGAACACACAAGGTATGTGGGTCGTGATGGTTTGCCGTACTCCCATTTGCTGATATCTGGGCAGTTTGTGCGAATCAACTGTTCCATGGTCTAATTTGTCCGTTCTGTCTGACCGTCGATTTGCGGGTGATAGGCGGATGAGAAATGTAGGCGGGTGCCGTATCGGTTCCATGTGTCTTGCAAAAAACGCAAGGTGCAATTTCGGATCTCTATCGCTGATGATCGCTGCATGGATACCATGCAGGCAAACGATGGCCGATATGAACAGACGCGCGGTTTCTTTGCTGTGATCATCGTGCAACATGGCGCAAAGTGAGCCATTTTCATAAGGCAGTCGACAACGACTTGGTCCAGCTGGTAGGCCGGTGAAAAAATCCATTGTCACGTGTTGCCAAGGTCACTGAGGTGGCTCGAGGGGCTGCAATTGTCCTGTTGACCGCTGACGTGATGATTTCATCGTCTAGCAGGTCAGACACGCGCCCACGTACTTTTGCATGTCCGAAAGCATGTCCGGCGAGTAATAAAACTGCTGTAGTGCCTTCAGAGTCTTGTCAACCTCGAAAAGTCCTGATAAGTTCGAATCGTGGACTTCTTGAATTAGTAATTCATGAAGTAGAGGGTTACTCGGGACCCAAATTCGCTCCGTTCGCATGCAGTCATGTCCAGCTGGTGACCGTTGTTTACCAAAAAGGGATCGGTCGAATATCCGTGGGTAAATAGTCCACTCACACCGGCTGTAGGGATTTGTGATCTGTTTGTAGAGTCACACCGGCTCCCGTCAGGTAGTATCCCCAGATCTTGAACGCGTGCATGATCGCCAACATTTCTTTGTCGTGTATGGAATCATTTAGCTCGGCCGCTTGTAACTTTCGTGACTCGTATGTGATTGGCTGAAGGCCGTCGCCAAAATCCGGTAGCATAACTCCTCCGATTGTAATGTTACTTTTGTCTGTCACGACCTCGAATGGTCGTTCTGGGTAAGCACTCTGAAGTACTGGTGACGAGATTAAAACTTTTTTTTAACCGTCAAACGCAAATTGCTACTTCTCCCCCCATTGATAATCAATGCCCTTATGAAGTACTGTAGGTCAGTTAGTGCCCTAGTTAACCCCGTCATGTTAGGGATAAATCAGCACACATAATTGACGAACCCCAAAAAACGATTGCAGCTCCTGAAGGTTGGTCGGCGGCTTCCATTCGTGAATCGCCCGAATTTTGCGGGGGTCAATTTTCAAGCCTTCCGTCGAAATAACGTGCCCCGAAAACTCCAGTTTGGGTTTTAAAAACTCGCATTTAGAGCCTTTGGTGATGAGACGATTCTGCTGCAGGCGCTGGAAAACCGCTTCCGGGTCCTTTAAGTGTTGCTCCCGTGTCGTGCTGTAAATCAGGGTTTAGGGTTTAGGGTTCAGGGTTTAGGATATTTGTTCAGATAAATGATCACACATTTATCGAGTAGATCCCGGAATATCCCGTTCATCGTCAGCTGGAACGTCGAGGGGACATTCGTTAACACGAATGGCACAACAGTGTATTCGTATCTCCTGTAGCGAGTACGAAATACGGTCTTGTGGCAATCGTCGGCGAAGACTCAAATCTGGTGGTAACCGCCGCGAAGGTCGATCTTTGAGAAGTAACGAGCGCCTCGCAGCTGGTCAATCAGTTCGTCCGCACGCGGGATTGGGTAGCGAGATTTTATCGTAACCTGATTGAGGGCGCGATGATCAATGCACATTCGGAGGCCCCCATCTTTCTTGGGTGTGATCAGGATCAGGGCGGCGAATGGGGACGTACTCGGTCGAACGAACCCCTTGGCCAGAAAATAGTCCAGCTTGTCCCGTAATTCCTAGAGCTCGGGTTGCGTCAGCCACCACTGTGTCCAGACAGCTGGTTGCGCACCAGGTTTGAGTACGATCCGATGGTCCTAAGGGCGTTCTGGTGGTAGGCCAGGTGGCAAGTTGTCACGAAAAATATATGGGAACTGATGAATCAGTTTTGCTAGATCTTCGGGGACCACTGCGCAAAGCTTATCGATGTCGGCTGTTTGATCATCGTCTATTGATTCCTTCATATCGACGGCATACAGGTCCGCGCCTTTCTTGACCGCGCATGTCAGCGTTGATGCGTGTCGTTATCGGCTCTGCCCCTCGCTAGCATAGTAGTGTCTGCCGACCAGTCGCACACTTCACTGTGCATTTCCCTGTCGTCCAATCGATCTGCGGATTGTGTCGCCGAAGCCAATCTCGTCCCGGCAGCACATCGTAGCCGTCGAGTGTTGTCGCCAGCATCGACGCGCTGAAACCGAAGTTGTCACCACACTTCATGCGAATAGTTCGCACGTGATCACGTATCACCCGCGGGGTGGCGGCGACCAATCGAGCATCCATCTCAAGCAGACAACGCACAGCGGTTAGTTTATTTTTTTAGGCGTTGGTCGGTGAATCAAGTTGCGGCTCACGCCACCATCGATGAAGATCTTTATTTTTTGCCGTTAACCCTTCCTTCTACTAGCATAGGGTGATCCACAGGTTCATCCTCGTTATTCATCCGAGAGCGGTCGGTAGCATGTACCGGTAGCACTACTCGGTGGGGATGTTGTTTCTCGGGTGATGCAGCCGTGTCAGTAGGGGGCACGTTTGCTACTGACGGGAATCGTTTCTCGGCTTATCCCCATCGTTGTTTTTCCTCAGCTTCCAGTCAGGGCAGTCAGCATATTGATGGCCCGGCTGGTGGCAGTGAAAACACTGTTGCTTCTTGCGATCTTCGTCATTCGCCACAATGCCGTTGGTCGAGGGCCGTTGATCCTGGCCACAAAAACGATTTCCCTCCCACGATTTCGATCTCACATATTTTTTATTGGCGTCGTACAAGTTGGCGATCGCCACTGCTTCCTGGAACGTTGCTGTGCATCACATCTTTACTTAGTAACGAACGTCGGATTTGAGCCGAGTGATGAACCGGTTCTTTTTTTCGGATTCTGATAGGTCGGTGATTTGTTCGGACAGTGCCTGAAATGATGACGCGTAATCTTGGATAGAGGTCAACTAGCGCCAGGTGTCCAGCTTCGTGCGTATGTTGTCCGAGGCGGATATGGGCTCGAAACGTTCATGCAAAGCTATACACTACACTTTCCACGTGCGAATCTCCGTCGATCTGAAATTTGACGTTGCGTCCCGGGCAGCAGATTCCGAACTCCCGAAAAACGCCTGAGTGTCCACTGCCGAAGTCCCCGTCTCACTTAGCGTCGATCGCCACCAATCTTGTGGAGGTCCCCTCAGTAGTGAAATAGCGAGTTTGCTTTTTAAATCATCAACATTATTTCAGACGGCATCAAAATAATGCTCCATGGCATAAAGCCAGCCTGTCATGGTGGTGTTTTTGTCCATGGGGTTAAAACGGGGCGGCATCGGCAGCGTTATCTTGGCCATTGATACAGTTGGCGTGGCTGCGGCTACTGCAGAAACTGTTGCTATTGCTTTGGAGCGGGCGGCGGACGTTGTCACAGCTGCTGCAGCTGCCGTGGCACGTGCGGCAGCATTCGTTGTTGCTGCTGATTCATCATCACAGCGCTCCTGCGACACTTTGCGTTCGATTTCGTCCAAGACTATTTCGACACGTCCAGTGCTGGCGCAGCCTTGGGGGCGGGCGGCTCTTGTGCCTGGCGAAGTTCGGTAACTTCGGCGTAAAGATTTTCATTGTCGTCTAGCATAGCTATCAGGCGAGCCTCCGTGGCAGCGAATTTTGCCTGCAACTCGTCAAACTGTGCCTGGTCCATGTGGCGAATGCTATACTGGGTGGGCAAGGGACTATCCGTGATTACCCATGCTCAGGTAAGAGTGCAAACGCTATCATAGTCGGGCGAATTAATTCGTCTAATTCGCAGCCGACCACTTTGCAGCTCAGTGAGCGAATCATTCCCCGCCCCGAAGGATTTTTTTTTCCGCCTACGGAAGCAGGTAGGTCAAGAAAGTAGCTATGGATACCAAATGTTATGAGTGTTTAATTAGAGTAGCGCGGAATCAAATGTCGAGATTCAGATTAACAGAATGACGAAGTAAGATATAGGAACACAAGAGCAATCCTAGCCGTGTGATCGAACAGGTTCGAAGAAGGCATCCGAGGACGGGGAGCACTTCGGAGTGACGAAGAAATGGTTCGTTGCCGTGTTCGAGCCGAAGCTAGGGCAGATGTTAGTGCCGTGTGGGGTTGGTGTACGCGTTAGCGGTGTGGCGTGCTAAGGAATGAAGATTCCTTACACAGGGCATCAAATAGGGTTACCATTAAGTCTCGTTACCTGATCCGCAAGCCAACAAGCTGATCGATACAACCTCCCATAGCATGCGTATTTTCCAAAATCGATTTACGAAGAGATAGTTAGAAGGCTGCATATCCAACCCGCTACGCTAGCTACGAGTGCCCTTCAGCCTCACCAATGCCTCCGTCGCTTTATAGGTGACCACAAACCAAGTTTTCCACTTGTTATTAGAAGTGTGTGATAGTATACTTAGACGATTTACCCACTTACATAACTGATCGCGAGCACTTCTCAAGGACCTTGAAGCAATTTCCAGTTACTGCAGGAGGATCGATTGCTGACGAATGGGTCTAAGGGTGATTGTTTTGTTGACGGGTTGGATGTTTTAGTGGGCCTAAGGATGCTGCACCCGCCCAAGCGCAACTATCCAATAAACAATAAGGAGATGCTGGCGATCATGCACGCGTTCAAGGTCTAGAGCTGCTACTTTACAGGTGCATACATGATAGTACAGACTAACCACCGAGGCTTGCAATACCTTCGTGCCCATCCACTCCGCAACCCACGACAAATCATGCGGTTGGATTATATGGAATCTAGCTTCCATTATGCAGACACATACACGAAGGGGACATCCAACATCGACAACCCATTGACTCGCCCCACTACCCATCTCATTTCCATCATCCTTGCCCAAACTTCCCCGCTATTACTATAACGGGGTTATTTATCCACAGGTACCACACGAATCGGTTCTTTATGTTGGGAGATTACCGACATCTTGCAGCGGTACCGAGGGTGTTCTACATACTGTAAAGAGCAAGAAAGATCGCCTCTGGGCACCGGATTACGTAAAGGAGTTACTCATACAAGAGGCACATGATAGTACAGTTTCAAGACATTTCAGGGTAGAATAAACAAAACACAGTTGCAGCGGTATTATTATTGGCCCAACATGCTGAACGGCATTTAGCGCCATTTGACATCATGCTGGAGGTGTCAGGTTATGAGAGTCTTCCCGCTAGAGACCCCCTGGCCAGCTCCAGCAGATTCTGTTGTCAGAGCGAGCTTGACTGTCGATTGACTTCGTTACGGGGTTACATGTTAAGCCGAACTGCAACGACAGGATCATGATGGTCGTTGAAAGGCAGACCAAGATGGTGCATTTTCGTTGCGTGCAAAAAAATTATCACTACCAAAGTAGCTGCATAACTGTTCATCACCACTATCGTTCGACTACATGGAGTCCCAACTGCCATGATCTCATATTGCAACACGAAATTCACCAACAGTTTTTGGCGCCGTCTCAAGGAACAGTTCCGCACACACAGCAACAGCTACAGTTCTCATCCGCCTATCACAAAAAAACTTATGGTCAAACTGAGCAAACCTCGCAAACATAAGTTCCTGCAATGCGACAAACCTGTACTGTATCACAGTGTAACATTTTCAGGCTTTAGATTTCCAAGTGCCCTCACAACTTTTCGTACACCCACTCGCGCTGAAATTTTCGTTAAAAAAACCCACGCGAGATGTGCATAATGTCCTAACTGAACCCAATAGTTAGCCATAACTGTAAATAACACATTTTGAAAAGCCAAAACTGTAAATTGAGGCCCGGTGTAAGGAACCCCCCTTATTTTTAGCGAGCCTCGCTAACATCGAAAATCACATTCTGGAATGTTAGAACTATAAATCAAAGTCCAGGCTCGGCTCGACAACCTAGGTCCCAAACTATGTTAGAGACCCCCAAGCCTACACGCGGAGCCGCGTCCGACACTTCCGAGCCCGAGGCGTCCAAACCCCCTCACGTGTGTTTCGTGGCCCTCCTCGAGGCTCCCTTGCTAGGCTAGCTGTGCTTGTATTTAGCTCTGTGTTTCATTTGTACTCGAGACACTTTAATCACTACCTCTCTATTGCATTATTTGACTCCTATCAGGAGATTATCATAACAGCTGGTATCAGAGCTACGTTCCTGCCCATTTAGGCTTCCGTAGTGAGGTAGTTTTTGGAGGGACCTCGCACGTTAGGAGAGAGGACCTATCCAGCGGTCGTGCAGGAACTCCTTCAGTTCTGCCGACTTTGTCGTGTGTGCTCCACGTCTCTAAAGCTGCAGGTGCCCGTAGTGTCTTTAGTGGCACTAGCTACGTAGAGTGATTCATGGTTACTAGCTCTACTCGTCGTAGTACTAGAAATATGAATCCTGAGCAGATCGCTGAGCTGTTAGAGGCGGCAACGAGTGTGTCTGTGCTGACGACAATGTTCGGCGAAATGATAGCGAAAATGGAGGCCATTTCCATGGAGCTCGCCACGTTGAAAGAGGAGAACATGAGCCTTCACCAAGCGCATGATGAGATGCGCTAGGAGTCGCCTGTTACAGCGGGCGAAGACCGTGCGGCCGCGCATCAACCACATGGGGTGTCAGCAACACTTGATGATAGCACGAGCGAGGGACGGGCAATTGTGAAAATAAAACATGCCCCCACTGTTCAATCCAATGGAGAAGCACACCACACTGAGTGGGTGACTGTTTGCCATGGAGATGTTCTTCAATGTTGCCGATGTCAACGACGATGAGACACATATCAATTTGGCGGTGTCTTTATTACGCGGGCCTACATTATGTTGGTGGCGACAGTACGTGACCTAGCGAGGGACTCTAACAGGCCAGCAACAAGCAATGGATGAGGAGCAACGATTGGCTTCAACTTCAACAGGATCCTTATTCGGTGTGGCCGAGAGGCTTACCTGGCAATAGTGGGGTGCACTACTTCGCAAGCGCTTCAAGCATTTATCCGCATGCGAGAATGCTCGTGTGAAGTTGCACGGATGACGTCAAATGGGCTCTGTCCTAGAATACATGCCATCGTTCCTTGCCATCTGTGACGAAATGATGATCTACACGAGATGGAGAAAATGAGCAGATACATCCTATGACCGAAGATGGAGGTCCAGTGAGAAACTAGCATGCACCGCCCGGCGACGTTCTTGAAAGTGCAGCAGGTCGCAGAAGCGTGGGACGAGAACAAGGTATGGACCAGGGCGAATTTCTGGGAGGGAAGTCGTTTTCAAGGGCATAACATTTACCCATCCATCAACGGCTTGGCAGCACCGCCAGATAACACATTTTCTGGCATGTGTTAGCGTTGCGGCCAGCCGGGCCACATCATGCGGGACTTTCCGGTGTTGCAGAAATCGAGAGTTAACGACGAAAGGAAGCAAAATTTGGATCAAG
This sequence comes from Closterium sp. NIES-67, assembly GCA_027943415.1. Classification (NCBI taxonomy): domain Eukaryota; kingdom Viridiplantae; phylum Streptophyta; class Zygnematophyceae; order Desmidiales; family Closteriaceae; genus Closterium; species Closterium sp. NIES-67. The sequence continues at coordinate 11,937 of BQMB01001456.1, read as the reverse complement.
TCAGTAGCGGTTGGGCCCCCTATTGACAAGGCTTCTCGCCTGAAGATCACCACTCCCACCGAATAGTAGTGCCGATCAACGTGATCGATCACACCTGGTTAAAGGGGAATGAACCTGTTGACTGCCCTGAGCTGGTGGAAGGGCACATTGGATGGTGGAGCAGCACATAGTATGATATAAGTGACAAGAGCGAAGGCATTGAAGCTGCAAATGGAGCGGTGCATGTCGGAGATCGACGTACAGTTGGTTGACGGCACACCACTTGCAATTCGGAAGTGGGTGAAACACGTTCGCATTGATTGTGACACCCAAGTCAGCTTCACCCTGCGGATGCTGGCGACGACGTTGGACGGCTGCGATGTGTTTCTAGGGTGCGACTGGCTATGCACGTACAATCCGAGCATCGATTGGAGGAATGGCGAATGACAATGACTGCCAAAGTGGAAACCACCCGACCCCCAGTCAACAATCGTTAACCTGGTGATGATCAAGCGTGTGATGGCGCGAGGCATGGACGTTTACGCCGTTCGATGGATCGCATCTATGGATATGGCTGAACAGACTGACCTAGTGAATATGTGTGCTGCTGTACCCGAGGACCTGGTGAAGATCATGCACAAGTACGAGAAGATATTTCCCGATGACCTCCCTCCCGGCCTACCACTTGAACGACCACATGATCATACCATCGAGTTGGAACTCGGAGCGCAACTGACCGTCTGATCCCAACAAAGGCTAAGTCATCCGGAACTACAGGAGTTGCATACTCAATTGGATTATCTGCTAGAGAAAAAAATCATCTGCCCGTCCACGTCACCCTACGCTGCCCCGATTCTCTTTACCCCCGATAAGGACGGAGGGCTTCGGATGTGTACCAATCATCGTGGGCTCAACAACATCACCATCAAATCACGCTACCCGATTCCGCAAGCCTACGATCTCATCGACCAACTTCACGGGGCAAGGATTTTCTCCAAGATTGATCTGCGAGGGGGTTACCACCAGATTCGTGTCGTCGAAGCTGATATTCCGAAGACTGCATTTCAAACATGTTACGGAAGTTACGATTATACAGTGAAACCATTTGAGTTGACGAACGCGCCCTCAACTTCAACTGACCATGAACGAAGTCTTCCACTCGCTATTGGACAAGTGCGTCATCATCTACCTCGATGATATTTTGGTGTACAACAAAGACTCAGGAGCAGCATTTGAATGACCTGGAAGCATTATTTACCCTCCACGATCAACACCAACTCATCACCAAGGGCTCTAAGTGTGAATTTTTAAAAGAGGAGCTTGAGTTCCTTGGGCAAGTTATTTCCACCGAAGGCGTTAAGATTTACCCGAAGAAAATCGACACTATTCGCAACTGGGAGCTGCCTACTAACGTCAAGGAGTTGCAGATTTTTATGGGGTTCGTCAACTATGTGCGCCATTTTATGCCCAAAATGGTAGAGTCAACTGCCCCACTAACCGACCTGCTGCAGAAGGCAGTTTTTTATGAGTGGGGGGAGAGGCAGCAAGCTGTGTTTGACCAACTGAAGACTTTCCTCATAACACCACCCGTTCTTCGTATCGCCAACTCTGAACGCCCGTACGAACTGGTTACGGACACTAGCGATATCGCCGTTGGTGCGAAAGTGTTACAGGACTCTGGCAAAGGACTTCAGCCAATCGCCCACGACTTGCAAAAACTCCAAGGTGATGAATGGAATTTTCCTATTCACGACAAGGAGATGCTCACGAGCATCAATGCCTTCAAGACCTGGCGCTGCCACAGTGACGGAAACAATAGTCAGGATGTTTTGCATCAATTAGGGGTTTTGGGCTTTTCGACTACTGTACATAAAGTCTTAATGTTTAATGGTGGTACACTTTGGGAGGGGCATATAGTGGATGCGTTCACAATGCTAAAATCCATAGAAGTACACTGGATGTAACTTAGTGCCAAAAATATATACAAAGAGTGCATCCAGACAATTGTTTCCCAGGACAAAGAGCAAACTAACGAACAGCGTTTCTGGTACCTAGTCCACCGACCCTTGGCCCTGATCACCACCCGCACCCTCCTAGGCATGTTATCTACGAGGTTAGTGCAAACCTTTGTAAGGATCTTCTTGCTCTCTTCCTAGACCCACCCTTTTGCATAATGGGGTGAGCACTAGGAAAATCGCGAAGGATTTGAGCGTATGCAATAGAATTGTGTATGATTCCTGATTGGATGTTATCTCTGATACTAGCCACACTGAGATGTGACCAAAGATGCCATTAGCCGTCCCGTATTTTCATGGGTTGACTTCGTCGTACCGCTGTAGGGTAAAACCACGAACAGAGCGGCGAAAACTACCGAATACGCCACGAAAATGAGGGTAACGTAGCACGGTCGACAGTGCACCCTTGCACTGTTAGAATCACGCTATGATCCACATGTCTCGTCACGGTGCAGCAGTCGAAGAAGTTGCGACTGTTCGGGAAGAATATCTGGGTTGAGGTCTAATGAGGAAAAGAATCACTCCAACGCAACAAGCTCATGCTCTCCAAGCCATTCCAAGCCACTTGTCCCGCCTAGGCTTGAAATGGCTTGGAGAGCCTGAGTATGTAGCACTGGAGTCACCCTCTTCCTCACCAGACCTCAACCAGGATATTTTTCCCTACCAGTTGGGGCTTCTTCGACTGCTGCACCGTAACAAGACCCGTGGATTTTAACGTGCCGCATACACCCGGATATAGCCGCATATGTGCTTATGATGGAAACCCTTGCAAAATCACATGGCCTTTAAATCGAAATATTTTTATAAGCACATGGGCTTAATAAAAGTATAATAAGGGGAAAAAAATGAAGGCACCAAACTGTAGCTCTTTGAATTTATCTTCGAATGGGCCAAACTCATATGGAGGTCGTGTCGATGGATTTTGTAGAATCGGCTCAGGAATGTCCCACGAGCAAATCCTTGCTGGAATCTAGCCAATTAGAGCCAAAATCGAGTGAATTGACTGAGCGCAAGTTGCGCGCATGTCTCGCGAGGATCTTGGGAGGGGTGTGAGAGGTATGGCATGACAAAATCGTATTTTGCTCGTTTTTTTTCTATAAGTGTAATGTGTTAAGACTAGAAAGAAATGGAAGTGTAATGTGTTAAGACGAGAAAGAAATGGTTAGAAGAATGGAGAACATGGGAGATATAGAGTTTGGGTTGTACCCACTAAGAACATACCCTATCTAGCCTATAACTTCTACATAACAATATATGTGTAAGTTGACATAATGCACTTATAATAAATGCATCCTTAAAAAATGGTGCGCTTATAATGAAATTAACTGATATAAGCGCATTCGCACTGCATAAGCCCATGGGCTTAATAAATGGTTGCGCTTATAACCGGGTGTATATGGTGATTCTATTAGTGAAATGGTGCACAGTCGACCGTGCTAAGTTACCCTAAGTTTCGTGGCGGATACGCTTGTTTTCGGCACTCTGTTCGTAATTCTACCTTGCAACAGTACGACGAAAACGATCCATGATAATACGTGACCAATCGACTTATGACATCTTTGGCCACACCGTAGCGTGGCTCGTCTGAGAGATAACATTCAATGCGAAATCGTGCACCTTTCTTTTGCATACGCTCAGATCCTTCGCAATTTTCCTTGTGCTCACCCCCTTATGCAAAAGGGTGAGTCCAGGAAGAGTGTGGGAAGATCCCTGCAAAAGTTGCACTAACCTCGTAGATAACATGCCTAGGAGGGTGCGGGTGGTGATCAAGGCCAAGGTTCCGTGGAGTAGGTACTAGAAACACTGTTCGAAAGTTTGCTCTATTTCCTGGGAAACAATTGTTTTGATGTTCTCTTTGGATAACTTTTGCAGTATGAGTTAGATCTGACTCGCAAGTTTTATGTACAATGGTCCTAAAGCCTAAAAGCCCTAATTAGTGCCAAACATCCAGACTTTTTTTTTCTCCCACTGTACCTATCAGGTGCCGACGTCACTGTCCGCACAAACCACAAGTCCTTACAGTTCCTCCGAGCCCAACCGACCCTCAATCCACGTCAGATTCGTTGGCTCGAATACCTTTAGTCCAGCTTCCATTGGCGCATCACCTACAAAAAGGGGGCAAATAGTATTGCCGACGCCCTTTCCTGCCCTACTGCCCATACAGCCGCCGTACTAATCACCCAAGCTAATTCGCTGAGAAATAGACCATTTACCCGCGGATATACTAATGACCCACTCTTCACCGCTAATCGCCATGAGGCGCTAACCACTCAATGAGGCCACTGCCACCTAAAAGCTGGTATGAATCAAATTTGGGCTCCATCATACCGAGTATTGCAGGAATGACTGATACAGGAGGTTCATGACGCTAATTGCTCATGACATTTTGGGGTTGATAAAACCTTGTAAATGCTCAACGCCATTATTACTGGCCGAATATAAGCCATCATGTACAGCAATACGTAACATCATGCCCAACCTGCAAACTCATGAAATCCTCTCGCCAAAAGCCAGTTGGATAACTGCAACCATTAGAATTGCCCACAAAGCCATGGACACACGTGTAAATGGACTTCGTGACAGGATTGTCGGTTGGTGCATCCCAAAATTATGTTGTACTCGTGGTCATTGATAGACTCACGAAAATGACTCATTTTGCACCCTGCCGAACAACGATCAGAGCCGAGCAAACTGCCAAGCTGTTCATGTGAACCGTCGTTCGCCTACACGGAATCCCGAAGGCGATCGTGAGCGATCGTGACCCCAAAATTACGTCCAACTTCTGGAAAAAAATGTGGGAATAGTATGGTACACGTCTCCATCTGTCCATGGTCTACCACCCACAGATCGACGGCCAGACTGAACGGACAAACCAGACCATGGAGCAACTGATACGGACAACCTATACCGAGTTCGCATATAATAACGCTCCTTCGTCCACGACTGCGCAATCTCCGTTCCACCTGAATTACAGTCTAAACCCCACGACTCCCACTACACCCTTAGTTGAGAGCCTCGCCCTATAGTCACAATTGTTTGTCAGGGACTTATAGACTGCACAGCAAAACGGAACTGAGGCTATTTCAAAAGCGAACCTTACTACGTGGCGGTACGCTGACAAGCATAGGCGGGATTTACCCTTGTCCCCTGGTCAATTAGTGGTGGAAACTCAGCCACTGACCACTAAGTTAAAAGGGCTTGTTAATAGCAGGTCAGTGCGCCCATAGCCCCCTAGGCTCTGCACCTGTGGCCCTTCCCCAAGGATCTTCTCAGTGGTAACCCCAGCGGGTCACTCGACACCCTCCCTCGCTGGGACAGGTGGAAGCAGGGTCTCAGATTCGTTTTGGGGCACGTTGATCGCTCAGGGTCCCCCCCCCCCCTTGCCTCACTGTTTTTTCAGGCCTTGCAAAGAAACTTACGCTGATCAATCAGGGTGTTGTAAAAATTTTGCACTGAAAAAACAAAGTTACCTACAAAAAACACACTGTTCAACTAAATGGCCATTATTACTATCTTTTTTAAAGACAAGGGTTAACAATTTAACATGGGCATACTAGGACCTACTTAAGCATCCTCCTCTGCCTGCACGCTGTCGTGGACTACAGGGGAATCGTCCTCCTTCTCTTTCCCCTTCCTACTCTTCTGGGCTCTGCACTGTGGGGCAGTGCTGTAGGGCTTCCTCTTCTTGTAGGCTCTCCAGATGTCAATGATGGCATCCCTGTCCGGATCGTAGTCTAGCAGGCTCATACACATCAAGTCTCCAAGGCGTGAGTCCTTCATGCTGCCCCGCAGCCAGCTCTTAATCACATTCTGGTGGGAGAACCCTCGTTCACATTCCATTGTGCTAAGGGGAAGAACTGCCATAGCGCACCACAGCTTGACGAGATTGGGGAAGCTATCCTCCCAGTCTGGAGACTTCAGCATGGTTGTCAAGCCGGTGTAGAAACCCTTGTCACCCTTTGGCAGGGCGGCAAGGACGGGGCAGAAATGGGGGATCTCCAGCACAGCCGCTTGCTTGTTGATGCCTGCCAGTACGGGAAGGGTAGGAGGGAGAACGAGGAGAGTGTTAGTACAGTAGGGTAGAGCGGACCACTTCAACAAATCGTGCAAGCCTTGGGGTTAAAGACAGGTGAGATACCTGGAAGAATTTCTTCGGCTTCCCCTGCATGGTAGAGGTCGACCATCATCCCGAACCACTCCAGACATTGGGCCTTCCGTGGAGCACGTTCCCACCCCTTCGGCCATTGGTCCGCACAGAACAGCATCAAACCACCCAGCTGCTTCAAGTCCCCCAGCCGCTCGTCCAGGTTCTGCACCATGCCTTCGGCCAGCGCCATGCACGCCATGACACAATCGTCGTGCTTGCCCTCACCCGGGTAGCCATCCAATGGCTCCTCATGCAGGTCGAAGGTGAATCGACTCGGGCGCCCATCGAAGTCGACACCCTCAACAGTGACGCTGCTCGTACCACCAGGACCGTGACGGGCGAGGAAGGCCGTGAGCAGGTCTTTCGGGCCCCCGTTGAAGTCGTTGCCGCAGTCGACATAGCGGCTTTCGAGGAGGGACGTCACGCGGGAGACCGACGCGTGAATCGTTGACATGTCCAGCTGCGGGAAGGGGTTTGAGAATACAGGTAAGACAACAATGGTTTGTCAGTAGCGGTTTACGAGCACCATGTGATGAAACTTACCTCGCGACTCTAGAAAGTCTTGTTGAGAATGTTCATCTGCTCAAGAACATCAGCAAGAAACATGAGCACAAACCAAAACCTGTAGCTCGTGACAATCTTGTAAAGACGGTCGTCGGCAAACTCGGACAGCATGACGTCATGGTGAAAATCTCATCCTTAGTGGTTTATAAGGATGGAAGGTAAGAATAAGAAGCTATAAAAATGGCGAGGCCATCCAACGTGGTGAGGCCATCCGACGGCTGGTGAAGGTCTTGCCAGCTGTCCGAGTTTGCCGACAGCATGACGTCATGGTGAAAATCTCGTCCTTAGTGGCTTATAAGGATCTCGTCCCTAGTGGTTTATAAGGATCTCTGGTGGAAATCTCGTCCTTAGTGGTTTATAAGGATGGAAGGTAAGAATAAGAAGCTTAAAAGTCTGAAGGAATTTAGGCATTAGGAGCTCATGTACGTCCCGTATCCGGCCTCGGGGAAGTTCTTGAACTTCCGCGAGGGAAGGTGGTTGGTGATCATGACCCATGTGTCCATGGCTTTGTTGGTCTTGCAACAGGTGTACAGCAGGTCGAGAAGCGCAGTCACTCACTCCCTCTCCAAATCCGCGGCGTGCGGGTTCTGATCGATTCGCGTTTGGGTAGTAGCGTCCTGCAGCAAAACGTTTTGCTTCCCAAACGCGAGGCGGTGCTTTCCGGTACCAGCGTGCCTGTTGAACGCCTGTGTTTGTGCATCTGTGATTCTTGGCCCACGGCGACCAGTCCTTCCAGGGAGCCCTGCATGCTCCAGATAGATGCTCCAAGCAGGGCGCCCATCGTTAGCTTTACACAAAACGAGCCAGGGAAACTGCTCCTGCCACCTCAACTTGTAACAGGAAAGAGCCTCAGCGTAAAGCTCGAAAGGACTTAGAGACTTCCTGGAGGTTGAAGGTGTATCGTCTTAAGACGGCTCTTCATCGTCATCAGCAGGTATCGACGACGGCGGCTCGACAGTTCCCGGATTCGGCTTCACGAACGGTAACTTGGCCTGGCGGTAGCGACCTTGGCGCTTGGGAGTAGTCGTCGCAGTAGCAAGGCGCTCAACGGCGGCTTGTGCCAACGGACCGAGTCCAAGACTCTGGCCAGGAAGAACGACTACATCAGAAACTGAGTCGGCTACTTCTTTTCTTGCAGGTTCCTGTTCTCTAGGCGCAGCATCGGCTCTAATCGGGATGCGGGTGAGGCTAGATAGTGTCGAGAGGAGCAAGTCGAGCCCTGTGCACAGGTCTGCACGGGGAACGCTACCGTCATCGCCTTCTGGATCATCGTCGCTAGGTGCTGCCATCGCGCGATGGCAATGGTAAGAAAATCAGTCACAACCGTAGAGGAGAAATGGAATGACGAGGGTGGAAGCACCCGAATTGAACGAGGCAGCAGGTGTGGCAGCACAGCATCAATTGAAGAGATCGATGAAGAGGATGGGGTCTCTGGAGGTTTGTGGAGGGCACGCGGCTCACAACAGCCTTCTGTATGCATGCATGTGGTTCACGAAGCGGGTGGGTAGCGGTCTACTGCCGTGCTGGTGGGCCAACTGTCTAACATTGTACCTGGTCTATTGGCTGCTGTGGCTGAAATTTGGCAATGAGCCAATCCAAACCCTGCAGCCACGCTCTGCTGGAGACAGCAGTGGCTGGCTACTTTCGAACAGCCAATGAGACCCCGCCGAGCACTATGTGCTGGAGGAAAATTGGCAGAATATTCTCCAGCGGGGCTGGAATCTGGTCGGTCACACTCGAGTCGGCGTCATTGACGGGGACGGTGAGGGGGGATTCACGGAAATCACGGGGTGGGGGAGTTGGGGCTGGGAATTCGCTATTAGAAGAATCAGGGTCAGGCTCCGATACGACGCTGGAAAAACAGGCCACACTACACTACGCACGCTGATCGATCAGAGTTCACTCTTAAAAAAACCCTGAAATTTCAGGCCTCTGTATTAAAAAAATCTTGTCTCATCAGGGTCACCCCCCAAAAAAACCCTGATTTTATCCTGAATTAGGGTATAAAGCCTGCAATCTGAGGCCCTGGGCTAAAGACACGAGCGCCTCTGCAGCGCTAACACTGGGAACTGAACCCGAGTCACCAACTCTCTGATACCATGTCCGAAACTCAGCCACTAACCACTGAGGTAAAAGGGCTTGTTAATAGCGGGTCAGTGCACCCATAGCCCCCCAGGCTCTGCACCTATGGCCCTTCCCCGAGGATCTTCTCAAGTGTAACCCCAGCGGGTCACGCGACAAATAGTCCTACTTGACACTAAGGATTTAGGGGTTGAGTTTACCACATGAACTTCGCCCGAGATTCTGTGGTGGACCCTTCCGAATTATTCGAATGGTGCCACCTGTCACTGCCAAGTTACTGTTACCGGACGACTGGCGTATCCACGATTCTTTCCACACTAGCCTCATTCGACAGTTCGTCGGGAACACGACTGATCTCGACGGTCAACGACTTTATTCCTTGCTCAAACAAGTCCATGAGCCAGTCACCGAGCCTCAAGAGATTCTCTCTCACAGAATCTGTCGTGGCCACGGTCAACGGGTTTTGGAGTTTCTGGTTCGCTGGGTTGACTGAACTTGTAACGACAACGTGGGTACGAGCAGCTACCTTCGAGCGCCACCTGCTGGTGCAGGCCTACCGTATTTACACGACCGGGCTGCCCCAAATGTGGGTAATATCGTACAGGAGGGGGGAAGGTGTCAAATGTAACTTAGGTTATTACTGTAGACTATACTGGATTGTGTCTTAGAGGGTACAACACCCTAGTCTATATATCCTTGTACACACACATTCTAGTTCAATCATTTTCCTTTCTGATATGGTATCATAGTAGGTTAGATCCCCCCCTAGCCCACTAACGCTTCCGCCCCTACGTTCCTAGCCGGCCCCCTGGCCGTCGCGCTCATCCCTAGCCGGCCCCCTGGCCGTTCGCGCCCGTCTCTAGCCAGTACGAGCTTGCTTTCCTGTCCGAGGCTACTCCCTATCTCTGTTCCATGCTTCTAGTCCCTGAGGGTGACCACTATGCTTTCGACATCCCGACCCCTCGCACTTACACTGAGGCGGACTCGGGACCCTGGGCTTCTCAGTGGATAGCTGCCATGGAGCAAGAGATGGCATCTTGGAGATCCACCGGCACCTACGTCGACACAGTTCCCCCACCTGGGGTGAACGTAGTTGATGGCCGCTGGCTCTTCAAGGTGAAGCGCCCTCCTGGAGAGCCGCCTGTGTTCAAGGCGCGCTACGTGGCTAGAGGTTTCAGTCAGCGTGAGGGGGTGGTTTTCTTTCAGACCTTCGCTCCGACCCCGAAGATGACTACTCTTCGGGTGCTACTACATGTAGCAGCGCAGCGTGACTACGAGCTTTACTCCCTTGACTTCTCCACTACGTTTCTTCAGGGCAGTCTACACGAGCAGGTCTACCTACGTCGCCCTAAGGGCTTCACTGGTACCTTCCCTCCTGGGACCCAGTGGCTCCTGCGGCGCCCCGTCTACGGCCTGCGGCAGGCTCCCCGTGAGTGGCACGATACGCTGCGTGCTACGCTTGCTGACCTGCTGTTCTTTCCGTCCTCTGCAGACCCCTCGCTCTTCGTTCGTGCTGGCCAGACTCCGTTCTACATCCTTGTTTACGTAGACGACCTGGTCTTCGCCACAGCAGATAGGGATGCACTGGCCTCAGTGAAGGCAGAGCTGCTGAAGAGACACACCTGCACTGACCTTGGAGAACTGCGCCACTACCTTGGCTTGCAGATCTCCAGGGACAGAGCAGCCCGCACCATCACTTTGACTCAGTCACACTTGGTGCGCCAGGTCCTTCAGAGGTTCGGCCTTCTGTTCTCCTCCGCACAGCCCACTCATCTGCCTCTAGACCACAGGCTCTCCGCTCCAGTTCCTGAGGAGTCAGCAGAGCCCAGTGGTCCTTACGCAGAGCTTGTGGGTTGCCTCATGTACCTGATGAATTGCACGCGCCCAGGTCTTGCATACCCTCTCAGCATCCTGGCTCGCTTTGTGGCTACAGGCAGACACCGACCTCAGCACTGGTCTGCCGCTAAGAGGTTTTTGCGTTATCTTGCTAGTACATCGGGCATGGGGTTAGTGCTAGGAGGACGCAGGCCAGTGGTCCTTACTGGGCACACTGACGCTTCTTGGCAGACGACTCTGAGACGCTCAGGTCGTCGCGGGGCTACTGTTTTAGTCTTGGTTCGGGTGCTATCTCTTGGAGATCCACTCGCTCGTCGTCTGTGGCTCAGTCTAGCTGTGAGGCTGAGATCTGCGCTGGTGCTATGGCGGCACAGGAGCTCCGCTGGCTGACCTTCTTGCTCACAGACTTAGGTGAGCGGCCTAGCTCTGCCCCGGTCCTGTACGCTGACAACAGGGCCATGATCCTCCTGTGTCAGGAGCCTCGGCTTGAGGGCAGAGCGAAGCATATCCAGCTGCGGTACTTCCTTCTGCGCGAGCTACAGCAGTGCCGCCAGGCCCGCGTAGTTCACTTGGCCTCAGGTGCCAACACAGCTAATATCTTTACTAAGGTGGTTGCGCCTAAAGATCATCAGCGGCACTGTGTACAGCTTGGTCTTGTTCGTGTAGCTACTCACCTGTTAGGATCCTGATTGTGTACTCTCTATTATATATGCCTGTCAGACTGGCCTTGTGGCCTTACCTCCAGTGGCTAGACTAGTCGTGCCGCCCTGGCTTGCTTTAGTTTTGTTTGTATTCTTGCTGACTGGTCTCCAGACCCCTGCCTCAGTGGTTGGACTAGTAGTGCCACCCTGAGCTGTTTGCTTCTTGCTTAGCTTCACCCCTTGTCTAGCCTAGGGAGTGTATCAACTTATACATATTAGCTATGTAGAAGTTATAGGCCAGACTGAGGTATGCTTCTAATTAGTACAACCAACTAGTATTTGTTCTAGGTTTCCACTTGTAGTCATTCATTCAGTTCTTACTTTAACATTGTGGCCTCTCCCAGTGGCTGGACTAGTAGTGCCACCTTGGGTTGCTTCTTCCCTTGTTAGGCACTGCCCCTGTATAGTCTAGGGGGTGTGTCAAATATAACTTAGGTTGTTACTGTCAAACATGTTTAGTTATCATGCTTGTATAGACTGTATAGGGTCATCTTCTAGAGAGTACAACAGTTAGATATACAGTATGTTTGTGTACTCTCTCTCTCAATTCATCAATTTCACTGTTTGATATGGTATCACGCGTAGGTAGGATCCCCCCCCCCCCCCCCCCCCC
>BQMB01001455.1:0-121465 GCA_027943415.1 Closterium sp. NIES-67 | reverse complement strand
CCCCTGAGCCGTCGCGCCCGCTCCTAACCCCCCCCCCCCCCCCCCCCCCTGAGCCGTCGCGCTCGCTCCTAGCCGCCCCCCACCCCTTGAGCCGTCGTGCCCATCCTTACCGGCCCCCTGAGTCATCGCACCCGTCCTAGCCGGCCCTCACGCCCGTCCTACGCGGCCTCTAGCGCCCGGTCCTGAGGCCCGCACGCTCGTCTCAGCACGCCTCAGCCGGCCCGCACACTCGTCCTCGCCGGTTCCATGTGCTCGTCCTAGCCGGCTCCTCCCCTCCTACCGCGTGTCCTAGCCGGCTCTTCGTCCCCTAGCGCCCGTTCCTTTAGATTCCAGCGCGCCCGTTCCTAACTGGCCCCCGTGCCTGTACCTGCTCGGCCCGGTACCGCTCTGCACCGCTCTGCCCAGCTTAGCACTGCTCTGCACCGCACAGCACCGCACTACACCTCACAGCACCGCTCTGTACCGCACTGCACCGCTCTCCACCGCACAGCACTACTCTGCACCACACTGCACCACTCTGCACCGCACAACACCGCTTTGCACCACACTGCACCGCTCTGCACTGCACAGCACCGCTCTGCACCGCACTGCACCGCTCTGCACCGCACAGCACCACTTTGCACCACCAGCACCGTACTGCACCGCACAGCACCGCACTGCACTGCGCCGCTGCTGCATCGCTCCTGATGGCGGACTCCTTGCTCCGCTTTGACGCAGAGGGACAGCCAATCGAGTTTGAAACGTGGCTGGTCGACCTCTGGCGTCACCTCACTGGTCTGCGGCAGGACGGCCACTCCTTGGCGGTCCATCTTGACGGCACGCTCCTCTGCCCTGACCCCCCTGCTCCCCTGCCGCTTGACCCCTCGTCCACTGACCGTGATTCCGCCGAAGCTGCTGCCTTTGCCCGCTCAGTCTGGCTGTCGCGTGACGCAGTCGTGAAGCTTGCGCTCAGTCATGCCCTCCCCCTGTTTGAGTGCGCACGCTTTAGGTCAGTCACGACTGCGCAGGAATTTCTAAATGCCGTCGTCAAGCGCTATTCCACACCGCCCGCTGCCTCTGTAGGTCGCCTGATTTTGCCGATGCTCTTCCCTGACCTTGCGTCCTTCCCTACTGCCGTTGACCTCGCCGCCCACCTGCGCACGATAGACGCGACCTGGCGTGCTGCCTGTACTGAGACCCAGCTTAGAACCTTTCAGCCGCCCCTTCGTCTTCCCTCTACCTGCTTGCCACCCACCTCCCTGATCGTCTTGCTACTGCCCGCGACCACTTCCTTAGCACCCACCCAGATGACCTCACCCTCACTGACTTTGTCGACACCCTGACTGCCATAGAGACCCGCCAGCGCTCTATCGCCCAGACAAGCGGTACAGTGTCGGTCCCTATCTTTCAGGGTTGTGCCCCCGCTCAGTGCACCTTCTCCGACGATTTTGCTGCTGTGGCTGAGTCCGCAGCTGCAGCGCAGATCCGTTCCGGGAAGGGCCGCCGCCCCAAGGCTGGGCGCGGCAGTGGGGGTGGCAGTGCAGGTGGAGGTGGTGGTGGAGTCGGGTCACCTAGTGCTACTTCCTAGTGCTTGTCGACGACTACATGCGCTACACCACGGTGCTCCCCCTGGAGCTGAAGGCCGACGTGCCTGATGTTCTTATCCCGTGGCTTGTCTCTGCACGTGTCCACCGCAGTCTCCTTGTCTTGCTTCTCCACTCCAACCGTGGTGGCGAGTTTGCCTCTGGTGTCCTTGGTCGTTTCTGTCGTGCGGAGGGCATCACCCACACGTTCACCTTGCTGGACTCCCCGTAGCAGAATGGGGTCGCTGAGCGATGCATCGGCTTGGTCATGGAGGTGGCCCGTACTTCCATGATCCATGCCGGTGCACCCCATTTTCTGTGGCCGTTCGCTGTTCGATACACTGCTCATCAGTTTAACCTGTGGCTGCACCCCCAGCAGCCGCAGGTTTCGCCGACCCTTCTTTGGTCCGGGTCTCCTGGTGACGCGTCTTCGTTTCACGTCTGGGGCTGCCTTGCTCACGTTCGTGCCTCTAGCACGGACAAGCTCACTGCCCGCACCCTCCCTTGTGTCTTCCTCGGTTTCCCCCTTGACGCGCCCGACTGGCACTTCTACCACCCGCCGTCTCACCGGTTCTTTCACTCCCTTGATGTCACTTTTGACGAGTCCGTCTCCTTCTTCCGCCGCTTCCCCCACTGAGGTCCCCCGGTTACCCCCCCCCTGTTCCTGGTTACCCCTTCCCCGGTCGCCCCTGTCCCCTCTCCTCCCCCTCCCCATCCTGCACCGTCTGGTGTCTCACGTCACTCCCCTTTCGTCGGTTGTCTCGGTCGAGGAGTCTGCTGACTCTGTTGGCCTTGCGGTGCAGTCCTTGCCGCCTGCCCCTTCCCAGAGATCTCCTCCTCCGCCGCCTTCGCAGCCGCCATCGCCGCCGCTATTGCAGCAGCACTTCGTTGACTCTGGGGTGCTGGCGTTGGGGTGGGTACTAGTCCTGGGGTTCCTGTCGTGGCTTGTCGCAGCGGGCCTGGGTGTGGTACCGGTGCTCGCGGGGTTTCGGGCTCTTGGGGTGTTCCTTCTGGGGGTGCTGGAGTGGAGTGTTCTGGATGTAGCCGTGGAGCAGCTTGCCGTCCCAATGTCGGTGTCGTGCCGCCGCAGTAGCAGTCACCGCCGGTGTCAGCCCTTTGCCTGCTCGGCCTCCCGTCCCCTAACCACATGCCTGTGCCTCCCTTGCTGTCTCCTCCCCTTCCTGTCTACGGCCCTGTGTTCCCTCCGCCAGACTCGTCTCCGGCTCGTCTTCTTCCTCGTTCCCCTCTTGTGTCCCCTCCTCTGTCTCCTGACTCGATGCCTCCGTCTCACGTCTAGTCTCGCCGTCCCTCCCGTGCTCGCCTTGTCTCCCCTGTCCCACGCTCTCACCCTATGTTGCTTCGTTCCCACGTGTCTCCTCCTCCTCTCCCATCGCCTCCTCCGTCCTCCCTTGTCGTTGCGCCTACCCCTCTGTCTGACTACCTTCGTGCTGCTCGTCCTCTTGTTCCGATGGGTCCTTGCCTCTCTCGTTACCGACCCGTCTGTTCCGGTTTCGCGTCTTGACACTCTTGTCGCTGTGGTCGCTGACTTTGCCTCTACCCGCCACCTTGACTACGCCACCGTTCTGGTCTCTGACCCTGCCTGTCCTTCGTCTGTCGGGGGTGCTCCTGCCCTCGGCAGTGACGTCCTGGAGGATCATCAGTACGAGCTTGCTTTCCTGTCCGAGGCTGCTCCCCATCTCTGTTCCATGCTGTTAGTCCCTGAGGGTGACCCAAATACTTTCGACATCCCGACCCCTTGCACCTACGCTGAGGTGACCTCGGGACCTTGGGCCTCTCAGTGGATAGCTGCCATGGAGTAGGAGATGGCATCTTGGAGATCCACTGGCACCTACATCGATGCAGTTCCTCCACCTGGGGTGAACGTAATCGATGGCCGCTGGCTCTTCAAGGTGAAGCGCCCTCCTAGAGAGCCGCATGTGTTCAAGGCGCGCTACATGGCTAGAGGCTTTAGTCAGCGTGAGGGGGTGGACTTCTTTCAGACTTTCGCCCCGACCGCAAAGATGACTACTCTTCGGGCACTGCTACACGTAGCAGCGCAGCATGACTATGAGTTACACTCCCTCGACTTCTCCACTGCGTTACTTCTGGGCAGTCTACACGAGCAGGTCTACCTGCGCCGCCCTCAGGGTTTCACTGGTACCCTCCCTCCTGGGACCCAGTGGCTTCTGCGGCGCCCAGTCTACGGCTTGCGTCAGGCTCCCCGCGAGTGGCACGACATGCTGCGTGCTACCCTTGCAGACCTGCAGTTCTTTCCTTCTTCCGTAGACCCCTCGCTCTTTGTGCTTTCTGGCCAGACTCCGTTCTACATCCTTGCTTACGTAGACGATCTGGTCTTTACCACTGCGGACACCACCGCGCTGGCATTTGTGAAGGCTGAGCTGCTGAGGAGACACACCTGCACCGACCTAGGAGAGCTGCGCCACTACCTGGGCCTGCAGATCTCCAGAGACAGAGTAGCGCGTACCATCACTCTCACCCAGTCACACTTGGTGCACCAGGTCCTTCAAAGGTTCAGTCTTCAGTTCTCATCCGCACAGCCCACACCTCTTCCAGTAGACCACAGGCTCTCCGCTCCAGTTCCTGAGGAGTCAGCAGAGCCCAGTGGTCCTTACGCAGAGCTGGTGGGTTGCCTCATGTACTTGATGACTTGCACTCGTCCAGATCTCGCATACCCTCTCAGCATCCTGGCTCACTTTGTGGCCACAGGCAGACACAGACATCAGCACTAGTCTGAAGCTTAGAGGGTTTTACGTTATCTCGCGAGTACATCAGGCATGGGGTTAGTGCTGGGAGGACGCAGGCCGGTGGTCCTTACTGGGCACACAGACGCTTCTTGGGCAGACGACGCTGAGATCCTTAGGTCCTCGCAGGGCTACTGCTTTAGCCTTGGTTCAGGTGCTGTCTCATGGAGAGCTACTCGCTCCTCGTCTGTTGCCCAGTCCAGCTGTGAGGCCGAGATCTACGCCGGTGCTGTGGCGGCACTGGAGCTCCGCTGGCTGACCTTCCTGCTCACTGACTTAGGTGAGCGGCCTCACTTTGCACCAGTCCTGTACGCTGACAATAGGGCCATGATCCTCCTGTGTCAGGAGCCTAGACTTGAGGGCAGAGCAAAGCACATCCAGCTGCGGTACTTCCTCCTGCGCGAGCTGCAGCAGCGTCGCCAGGCTCGGGTAGTACACTTCGTCTTCGGTGCCAACACAGCTGATATCTTTACGAAAGCCCTTGCGCCTAAAGATCATCAGCGGCACTGTGTACAGCTAGGCCTTGTTCCTGTTACCTCTCACCTGTTAGGGCCTTGACTATGTACTGACCTTTATATATATTATATTCTTGACTGGCCTTGTGGCCTCTCCCAGTGGCTGGACTAGTAGTGTTGCCCTGGTCTTGCCCTTGCACTGGTCTATACTTGTTTGATTGGTCTGTAGCAGGGTCTCAGATATCAGACGAAATCGGTCTGATGGTCTGAAAATCAGACCTGTTTTTTTCCTTTCATCTGATTTTTTGACGGGCTAAATTAATTTGTTTGATCGTCCAGATAAGCCATAAGATTTCGTCTCAAAGTACAGACTAGGTGTAGACTTTTGTCTGAGAATTTAGATAGCGCGGATTTTTTCGTCTGATACATTCCTCGTCTCCCCAACCCCGGCCCCCCTCCCCCCCCCCCCCCGTCCCGCCCCCTCGTCCCCCACAACCAAGAGTTTTTCCGGCCAAGTTCCCAAGTGCTAGATACATTCCTCCCACACCCCTACACAATCTCCAGTTTTGTTTCTTTGCTAGTTTCTCCGGCATAGTCCTCCAGACCAGAGATATTCCTCCAAATACCCCTCGCAGCAATAAAATTTCGGCGAAGTCCCTTACACCAGAGACATTCCTCTACACACCATGCACAACCTCGAAAATTCGGCTAAGACCCTTATTGCGAGATACATTTTCCCACACCCCTCAAGTCATGTTTTTCCGATGAAGTCCCTCACAGCTAGACCACAAATTTTTTGCTAAAGACCCTCCCACACCCTCCCCCCAGTATACCTGCAATGGCGGTGCATAAACTGAGGGTTGCTTGTGCATGACACGTCACGTTACGTGCGCGTCTCTCATCGCCAAGCAGAGTAATAGCAAATTCTGAAGTTGGGCCGACGACCAAGTTTTCCCATCGGCACCAAGTTTTCCCATGCGACCCAGGAAACCGTGGTGGATACCCAACCTTGCTGCGAAACGCTCGCGAAAAGGCCACCAAAAACAAGCCGCGAAAATGCGACCTCCGAAATTCCGCGGTCAACCGGGAAGCACGCACAACGGGCTGCGACCCATAGGCGAACAGAAGAATGTACCGGCTGCGCGTCTGCAACCTGACGGTCGACTTTGCAACAACATTGGTACAAAAAAACCCGCCAACAGCCCCAAAACATGCACTGCTAAACTGTACCCATCGCGTTGCGATGTTGCTGTTAGGTTTTTATGGCTTGAGAGGCGATATTGGGGTCCAGGAAGTTCTGCCCATTATTCGTTTCGTGCCTCGTTTGTTTGTGTGTTGTTACGGGCAGCTGATGTGGTAACCGTGCCACTGGGCCGTCTGTTTTGCAAACGTGGCTCACGTCCAGACGAGGCGCATTCATCCACAGTACCAATTTGCGCCGAACGTGTTGATCACGTTGGTCGTGCGCCCACGTTGCAGGGCACATGGGCGAAACTTTTGGTTTCGCCAAAAGCCGAAGCGCACAGCCCAACATTGCAATCCCAATTTCAGACATTTCAAGACATTTCGAGCTGCATGGGAAAACTTTGCTCGTCGGCCCAATTTCAGAATACGATCTAAGGCCCTGGTACTGTAGGCAGATACAGTACGCAGGCCCTGGTTTCTCTCCCAAGCAGGCCTCTCGATATCCTAGGGGTCACCCTGCAGTTTCCAAGTTTGCCCGGGATCCAACTCGTCCAGGCTGGGTAGCCCTAAAAAGTTTGACTGTATTTGCAGGCAAGAGTTTCGTCAAGCTCGAAATCAGCTACTCCTGACAATGACAGGGGGAGATATTTTTACAAGGGGCGCGAACGTTTACATTAGATTTTGCAGGGCGGGTCTATCCCGTACTCGGAAATTGGCCGTGGGATAATTCTGGCTTGGCAGTCCATGGACGGGTATCGATATTCAGAATGCGTCAAAAGCAGGGCTAGGTTAAAATTTCACCCTGTTTACCTTGACAAAGCAGTGTAATTACCCTGACTTCCAGAGGCCTGCTCCCCAGGCTCGCTTAAAAAAAAATCTACGCAAAACGGTTGAATGCGGTTCCGCTTGGTCTGATGCAGGGTCGTGACTATCAAGGTTCTGGCCCTGTTTTCAAACTTCTTCTCAGGCGCGCCTTTTTGAGACAGGCGCGCATCTGTACAGTACAATTTTGACGCGAGCAGATTCGAAGCAGCTGAGAATAGTGATACTGACAAGGAACCTTCGAACGCGCTCGTAGGCGGGTCCAAGTCTGGGAAGACGTTCGTAGGAACAGGCTCTCAACAAGGAATAAGGAAACAGAAAAATCGAAGTCTAAATTGCAAGTGGCGATGTTTCTTGCGGCAATTTTTTTGTCTGAATGTTCAGACTTGTGGGAAAAATTCGTCTGAAATCTTAGACTCCTTGAAATTTTTCGTCTGATGGTCAGACGAAACCCCGTCTGATTTTCAGACAGCCCTAAATCCTAGCTGAAACCCTGGTCTTTAGACCCTTGACTCAGAGGTTGGACTAGTAGTACCGCCCTGAGTTGCCGTTTCTCTCATCAGGAACTGCACCTATGCATGTTAGAAAGAGAGAATGATTGGACTAGTGTGAGAAACCTAGAACATGTACCTGTTGGGGTTGTACTCACTAGAAGCACACACCTAGGCTAGCCTATAACTTCTACATGCAGCATATGTATAAGTTGACAATGCAGTCTAGGGGGTGTGTCAAACATATATAGTTTATCGTATTCCCCCGTATAAAGCACCCTAGGGTGGTAACCAAAATGCCTCGAAATTTTGAGGGGGGTGTAATTAGTGGCTAATTTTGTATAACGCCTGGGTGTTGTGGAACATACGTATGTGATATTGTATTTCCTAAACAAAGTGCACTGTCGTACTCTGCTGTATTTGGTTTTTCCCCTCGACATCGCGTACGGAAGTGGTGAAACATTTAACAGCCAATCCGTAGGAAGCATGGCCCGATTTTCTTGGCGGGAAGGCGAGCGCGACCCGAAAGTCAAGTAGCGAACATTGAGTTACAAGGATTCAAGGGACACACTTGTTCGGGCAGTCAAAATGGGTCTCGAATTTTTCTGTGTCACACCTCTTGAACCGCGCTGTATACGGTAGGTTCCTCGATAAGTTTCCCACTAGCTCTCACGCTCAGGTGATGGCACAGCAGCAGTGGTCGAAAAAAAGGGTATCGCTTGTCTATGCTACTCGAACTGAAAAGTGATGTTCGGGGGGGTGTTCAAATATTTGCAGGCAAAAAAGATGGGTGCTATGTACAGTGGCGGAAACAATTGTCCACATGTTTAGCATATTTTTACATTTTGACGATCTGTACGCTATAAATATTAAGCCTTAATTCATGGTGGCCATACACGTAGAGAGGAGCAGTTAGAGCACTCACTCAAATCTCCTAAAACCAGAGTAGTATATTTCATGGTCCTTCAAGATGACAACATTTAATAACAGCACATCCGGACAATTTGTACCGAAGACAGGCAGCAAACTAGTTACTAGCAAACCTAGTACCTAGTCAACCGACACTTGGCCTTGATCACCACCTACACCCTCCTAGGCATGTTATCTACGAGGTTAGTGCAAACCTTTACAGGGATCTTCTCGCACTCTTCCTCGACCCACGCTTTTGCATAAGGGGGTGAGCACTAGGAAAATCGCGAAGTATTTGAACGTATGCAAGAGTATTGTGGACGATTTCATGTTGAATGTTATCTCTAAGACTAGCCATGCTGAGGTGTGGCCAAAGATGCCATTAGTCGATTGGTCTCGACTTATCATGGATCGTCTTCATCGCACCGTTGTAGGTAAAAATTACGAGCAGAGTGGCGAAAAATTGCGTATCTGCCACGAAACTTAGGGTAACATAGCACGGTTGACAGTGCATCCTTGCACTATTAGAATCATGCTAGGATCCGTATGTCTCTGAGCGGTGCAGCAGTCAAAGTAGTCGTGACTGGTGGGGATTATGAATGCCCGAGGGTCATTATGCGGATGGGGCGCATTCGAGTGAAACGTGTGGCAAGAAAAAAACACGAATTTGCTCGTGCTGGGCGAAATCAGGACAGTGGTGGGCCGAGGATGGGGAAGATTCGAGAGATTTCAGGGGCGGGAAAACCGAGATTGCAGGGGGGGGAGGGAATCGAGCTGGGGGTGGTGGGGAGATTCGACATAGCAGGGGCGGGGAAGGGGAATCCTGCCCTCCGACGTACAAGTTGTGGGGGGGTGGTGTCAAATGTAACTTAGGTTGTTACTGTAGACTATACTGGATTGTGCCTTAGAGGGTACAACACCCTAGTCTATATATCCTTATACACACACATTCTAGTTCAATCATTTTCTTTCTGATATGGTATCATAGTAGGTTAGATCCCCCCCTAGCACGCTCACGCTTCCGCCCCTACGTTCCTAGCCGGCCCCCTGGCCGTCGCGCTCGTCCCTAGCCAGCCCCCTGGCCGTTCGCGCCTGTCCCTAGCCGGCCCCCTAGCGGTTCGCGCCCGTCCCTAGTCGGCCCCCTGGCCGTTCGCGCTCATCCCTAGCCGGCCCCCTGGTCATTCGCGCCTGTCCTTAGCCGGCCCCTGGCCGTCGCGCTCGTCCCTAGCTGGCCCCCTGGCCGTCGCGCCCGTCTCTAGCTGGCTCCCTCGCCGTCGCGCCCGCTCCTAGCCGGCCCCCTGACCGTCGCGATCACTCCTAGCCGGCCCCCTGACCGTCGCGCCCGTCCCTAGACGACCCCTGACCATTCGCGCCCGCCCCTAGCTGGCCCCCTGGCTGTCGCGCTCGCCCTTAGCCGCCCCCCTAGCCATCGCGCCCGTCTCTCGCTGGCCCCCTGGTCGTCGCGCCCGCTCCTAGCCGGCCCCCTGCCCGTCGCGATCGCTCCTAGCCGGCCCCCCCCGACCGTCGCGCTCGCCCCTAGCCGGCCCCCTGGCCGTCGCAATCACTCCTAGCCGGCCCCCTAACCGTCGCCTCACCCCTAGTCGGCCCCCTGGCCGTTCGCGCCCGTCCCTAGCCGCCCCCCTGGCCGTCGAGCCCCTCCTAGCCGGCGCCCTGGCCGTTTCGCGCCCGCTCCTCGCAGGCCCCCTGGCCGTTTGAGCCCGCCCCTAGCCGTCGCGGCTGCTTCTAGCCGCCGTCGCGGCTGCTTCCTGCCGTCCCTCGGCTGCCCTTAGTCGTCTCGGCCGCCCCTCGCCGTCGTGGCCGCCCCTAGCCGTCGCCGCTGCCATCTCCAGCTACCTCACGGTCGCTCCTGCCGTCGTGGCCGCCCCTCGCCGCCGTCACGGCTGTCCCTGGCCGCCGTCGCGGCTGTCCCTAGCCGTCGTCGCGGCTGTCCCTGGCCGCCGTCGCGGCCGTGTCTACTTGCCGCCCGCCGGTCGGCCCCTGCATTCGTGCCGTCGCCGGCCCGCCGCTGCCTCGGGTTTGGCCCGTTCTTCCCAATCAGCACCACCTTCCGAACCCCCCCCCCGGTACCGTACTGCATCGCTTTGCACCGCACTGCACCGCTTTGTACCGCACTGCACCGCATTGCACCGCACTGTACCGCACTGTACCGTATTGCACCGCACTACACAGCACTGCACCGCACTGCACAGCACTGCACCGCACTGTCCTACCCTACACTGCCCTCTATTGTCCCTCATGGCGGCGGTGCTTTGCTTTGACGCTGAGGGCCAGCCGATTGAGTTTGATAAGTGGCTTGCTGACCTCCGTCGCCATCTCTCTGGTCAGCGGCAGGATGGCCAATCGCTGTCTGTCCATCTTGATGGTACCCTCCCCTCCCCTGACCCCCCCGCTGCACTGTCTCCTGACCCCTCGTCCGCTGAGCCTGAGTCCGCTGCCGCCGCTGCCCTTGCTCGCTCTGTCTGGCTGTCCCGTGACGCTGTTGCACAGCTTGCTATTAGCAATGCCCTCCCCCTGTCCGAGCAGCCTCGCTTCAGGTCTATCACCACTGCCCAGGCTTTCCTAGGTGCTGTTGTCCAGCGCTATTCCATCCCCCCTGCTGCCTCGGTCGGTCGTCTGATCCTCCCCATGCTCTTTCCTGACCTTGCGTCGTTCCCCACTGTCGCCAACCTGGCCGCTCACCTGCGCACCATAGACGAGACCTGGCGTGCTGCCTGCACCCCTACACAGCTAGCCCACTAGCCACCCCTCACCTCTACTCACTACCTGCTAGCCACCCGCCTCCCTGACCGTCTTGCCACTACCCGTGACCGCTTTCTTAGCGTCCACCCCGCAGACCTTACCCTCACTGACTTTGTTGACACCCTGTCCGCTATAGAGGCCCGCCACCGCTCTATCGCTCAGACCAGCGGTACTGTGCCGGTCCCTATCTTTCAGGGTTGTGCCCCCGCTCAGTGCACCTTCTCCGCCGGTTCTGTTGCTGTGGCTGAGACTGCCGCTGCCGCACAGGTTCGTCCGGGGAAGGGTCGCCGCCCAAAGGCAGGACGTGGCGACGGGGGTGGGGGTGCGGGTGTAGGTGGTGCTGGAGTTGGGTCACCTAGTGGTGGTGCTGACACGGGGACCCTGCCAAGTGCAGCCAAGCAACCGTCTCAGCAGTCGCCGGTGTTGCTGCCAGACCCGCGCCAGCCGCAGTAGCCGCAGCCGCCGCAGCTGCAGCCGTCGCCGTAGCCGCAGCAGTCACAGCAGCAGCAGAGGCGGACGAGTCGTCTTCCGCCTGGGTGGCCCGGCGCTGGTGGCAGCGCTGGATGTGGTGGTGGTGCACGTGGTGGGCTGCCAAGTGGTGGTTCGGGTGCCGCGCGCTGTCAGTACCTGCTTCAGACCGGTCCTCGCTGTGGCTTCGTTTGCGGTAAGATCGGTCATACCTCCATCCGCTGTTTCCGTTGCCTGGACGACCTGTTTCGTCAGCGTTTCGGCCCGTCGCCCGAGCTCCCACACTGGCACAGCTTGCTTAGTTGTAGGGTTCAGATTTTTGATCTGGACATGGATGAGATTGTTGCTGCTCTGCATGTGATGTATGCTAATGACTCTAGTGTGCTTCCGTCTTATTACCCCTTGTTGCCTAGTGTGGGTGTGCCTTCCTTAGACTCCTCTGCTGCATCAGGCGTAGGATCCCCTGCTTTGTTTAGCCTTGGTGCTTCCGTCGCTACTTCGCCTCTGGCCGCCACTGCCGCACTCTCCTTCACCCTCGACTCTGGCGCTTCCCGGTGCTTTTTCCGCGACTCCACCATGTTGACACCGCTTCCTGTCCCTGCCGCGGTGTCCCTGACTGACCCCTGCTCTGGCCCTGTAGTCGCCCGTAGTTCCACCACCCTCCCCTGCCCGGCGGTTCCTTCGGGCTCTCTCACAGGCCTGCACATACCCTCGTTTTCCAGGAACCTAGTTGGTGTCGGCTGCCTCCAGGACCTTGGCGTCACCACTACGTCCCCTGGTCACAAGCGGTACGCTGTCTGTACCGAGGCCGCCTCTGGTGCCCCCCTTACCACGTTCCCCCGGGACCCGGTGTCCGCACTGTTCACACTGGACACTGTGACCCCCCCGGCTGGGACCCCCCCTCATGTGGCTGTGTCTACCCAGGTTGCTGCTGCCTACTCCTGTCGGTCACTCACCCACCGACTCTCCTGTGGCACCACTGTCTAGGTCACCCTGCGCTCCCGCGTCTGCGTCACATGTCACAGCACAGTCTCGACCTAGGCCTCCCTGGGTTGTTCTCTGAGTTTCCCTCCTCCCCTGCCCCACCTTGCACGCCTTGTGTCGAGGGCCGGCTTTGACGTGCTCTCACTCCTCCTTGTTTCCCCCTACCGCCGCACCGCTACAGACTCTGCACATGCACATCTGGGGCCCCGCCCCCGTCCATGGGCCGCGTCGAGAGCGCTACTTCCTAGTGCTTGTCGACGACTACACGCGCTACACCACTGTGTTCCCCCTGGAGCGGAAGGCCGACGTGCCTGACGTTCTTATCCCGTGGCTTGTCGTTGCGCGTGTCCGTCGCGGTCTCCCTGTCTTGCGCCTCCACTCCGACCGTGGTGGCTCTGTTTGCCTCTGGTGTCCTTGGTCGTTTCTGTCGTGCCGAGGGCATCACCCAGACGTTCACCTTGCCGGACTCCCCGCAGCAGAATGGGGTCGCTGAGCGACGCATCGGTTTGGTCATGGAGGTGGCTCGCACCTCCATGATCCATGCCGATGCACCCCATTTTCTATTACCGTTCGCCGTTCGCTACGCCGCTCACCAGCTTAGCCTGTGGCCGCACCCCCAGCAGCCTCAGGTTTTGCCGACCCTCCTTTGGTCTGGGTCACCTGGTGACGCATCTGCATTCCACGTCTAGGGCTGTCTTGCTCACGTTCGTGCCTCTGGCACGGACAAGCTCACTGCCCGCACCCTTCCCTGTGTCTTCCTCGGCTTCCCCCTTGACGCGTCTGACTGGCACTTCTACCACCCGCCGTCTCACAGGTTCTTTCACTCCCGTGACGTCACCTTTGACAAGTCCGTCTCCTTCTTCCGCCGCTTCCCCCACCGAGGTCCCCCGGTTACCCCCCCCCTATTCCTGGTCACCCCTTCCCTGGTCGTCGCCGCCCCTCCTCCTCCCCCTCCCCATCCTGCCCCCTCTGGTGTGTCCCACGTCACCCCCCTTACGTTGATTGTACCGGTTGAGGAGTCTACTGACTGTGGTAGTCCTGCGGCGCAGTCCTCGTCGCCTGCCCCTTTTCAGGTGTCCCTTCCTCCGCCGCCTCCGCAGCCGCAGTCGCCACCGCTGTCGCAGCCGTCGTCACCGCCGCCACCGTCGCCGCCGCCGTCGTTGCGACCCCCGCCGCTGCAGCCGTCGCCGCAGCAGTTGGTTGCCTCTGGGGGTGCTGGAGTTGGGGTGGGTACTCGTCCTGGGACTCCTATCGTGGCTTGTCCCGGCGGGCCTGGGGGTGGTACCGGTGCTCGAGGGGTTCTGAGCTCTGGGGGTGTTTCTTCTGGGGGTACTAGTAGGGAGTGTTCTCGAGGTAGCCGCCTGGCAGCTTGCGGTCCCGGTGTCGGCGTCACACCGCCGTCACAGCAGTCCCCACCGGTGTCCGCTCTTCGCCTGCTCGGCCTTCCGTCCCCTGACCCCGTGCCCGTGCCTCCTCCTCCTCCTGTCTCCGGCCCTGTGTTCCCTCCTCCGGACGCGTCTCCGGCCCGTTTCCCCCCTCGTTCCCCTCCTGTGTCCCCTCCTATGTCTCCTGACCCGACTCCCCCGTCTCACGTCTGGTCTTGCCGTCCCTCCCGTGCTCGACCTGTCTCCTCTGTCTCACGCTCTCACCCTATGTTGCTTCATTCCCACGCGTCTCGTCCTCCCCTTCTCCCGTCGCCCCCTCCGTCCTCCCTTGTCGTTGCTCCCCCCCCTCTGTCTGAACACCTGCGTGCCACTCGTCCTCTTGTTCCTCAGGTCCTTGCCTCTCTCGTTACCAACCCGTCTGTTCCGGTTTCAAGCCTTGACGCCCTTGTCGCTGCGGTCGCTGACTTCGCCTCTACCCGCCGCCTTGACTACGCCACCGCTCTAGTCTCCGACCCTGCCCGTCCTCCGTCTGTCGGAGGTGCTCCTGCCCTTGGCAGTGACGTCCTGGAGGACCGCCAGTACGAGCTTGCTTTCCTGTCCGAGGCTGCTCCCCATCTCTGTTCCATACTTCTAGTCCCTGAGGGTGACCCCGACGCTTTTGACATCCCGACCCCTCGCACTTACGCTGAGGCGACCTCGGGACCCTGGGCCTCTCAGTGGATAGCTGCCATGGAGCAGGAGATGGCATCTTGGAGATCCACCGGCACCTACGTCGACGCAGTTCCCCCACCTGGGGTGAACGTAGTCGATGGCCGCTGGCTCTTCAAGGTGAAGCGCCCCCCTGGAGAGCCGCCTGTGCTCAAGGCGCGCTACGTGGCTAGAGGTTTCAGTCAGCGTGAGGGGGTGGACTTCTTCCAGACCTTCGCTCTGACCCCGAAGATGACTACTCTTCGGGTGCTACTACACGTAGCAGCGCAGCGTGACTACGAGCTTCACTCCCTCGACTTCTGCACTATGTTTCTTCAGGGCTGTTTACACGAGTAGGTCTACATGCGTCGCTCACAGGGCTTCACTGGTACCTTCCCCCTTGGGACCCAGTGGCTCCTGCGGCGCCCCGTCTACGGCCTGCGGCAGGCTCCCCATGAGTGGCACGACACGCTGCGTGCTACGCTTGCTGACCTGCAGTTCTTTCCGTCCTCTGCAGACCCCTCGCTCTTCGTTCGTGCTGGCCAGACTCCGTTCTGCATCCTTGTTTACGTAGACGACCTAATCTTCACCACGGCAGACAGGGACGCACTGGCCTCCGTGAAGACAGAGCTGCTGAAGAGACACACTTGCACTGACCTTGGAGAACTGCGCCACTACCTTGGCTTGCAGATCTCCAAGGACAGAGCAGCCCGCACCATCACTTTGACTCAGTCACACTTGGTGCGCCAGGTCTTTCAGAGGTTCGGCCTTCAGTTCTCCTCTGCACAGCCTACTCCTCTGCCTCTAGACCACAGGCTCTCCGCTCCAGTTCCTGAGGAGTCAGCAGAGCCCAGTGGTCCTTACGCAAAGCTGGTGGGTTGCCTCATGTACGTGATGACTTGCACACGCCCAGATCTCGCATACCCTCTCAGCATCCTGGCTCGCTTTGTGGCTACAGGCAGACACCGACCTCAGCACTGGTCTGCCGCTAAGAGGGTTTTGTGTTATCTTGCAAGTACATCGGGCATGGGGTTAGTGCTAGGAGGACGTAGGCCAGTGGTCCTTACTGGACACACAGACGCTTCTTGGGCAGACGATGCCGAGACCCTCAGGTCCTCACAGGGCTACTGATTCAGCCTTGGTTCAGGTGCCGTCTCTGTTGTGTGATGTCATCATATGCTATCACATTCTGTCTGCCTCCCATCCCTCGTTTCAATTCGCATGTATGGTTTGACTGTGTGTGAAAGAATTTGTGCGTGGTGTGTTCTGGAGTTTGGGAATGTGTTCTGTGTTATTTTGTTTGAGCAGGTATTTGTGATGATAGATCTTGAGAAGATCTTTCCGACGCAACAAGAATCTCTTCAATTGGAGCAAGAACGCGAAAGCTATGAAGATTCAAAGTTCTTGAGCTTGCGTTACAATTGCGGCGGTTACAAAGTGAAGTTGTGGGGTGACTCACAATGGAGTTGGGACCTTTGGGGTTGGGGAAATTCGTCACTCTACTGTAACAGCTGCAAATAGGTTGGGAACAACCAAGCTAGGTTGGCAAGGGTGGCCAACTTGGATGGATTGGTTGGGAAGGGACAAAGGTCAAAGTTGAGGTTCCTATAGGGAGGGAATCTTTGTGCTTATGGGGTTTCCTTGGTTGGGGACTCTCTTGGGACCTTCCCTCTCATCCCTCTCTTCCTATCCCAACCTTTCTCTTGCTCCTTCCAATTCCTTGTGAGATTCTTGAATTTTGATTGAACTCTTGAGATTGAGTTAAGTTCTCCTCCTACAGCTTACCCCCTAGTGCGTCAAAAGCCATAGCGTCGCGAATAATTCATCAATCAACATGAATCAAATTGCGAACGGTAGCTGAGATTAAGAGCTACAACATATCCAAGTTTCGCGACATTCCAACGGCTAGTTTTTCGTCGACGTCGTTTCTTGTGAAGACGACTTTTCTGTCCAGAATTTCGGATTTATATTTTGAGTAATTCTAGCTCCTAAGTTCACCTAGACTCCGTCCTTAATCCTAACAAGTGGTATCAGAGCCATATTGAGGACATTAAGAGGAGTCTACAGAAGTTTGAAGACCCTTCTAGACCCACCATGGCCTGTGGGTGTGCCTAAGTGGTGTTCTAAAGGTTGGATGTGTCTTCCGCTAAGGGGAAACTCTGCCGAAATTTCGTGGACGCCGATACTTGTGAAAATATCGAGGGAGCTGAGTGTGGACAGCAAAGGGGAGCTGAAACTCGTCATTTCTCAAGGAGAAGATGAATGAGAGAGGAGGAGATGCTAATGGAAGAGGAGCTGTAGCTGAGAAGACAAGTGAGCCGCCGCCATCAAAAGTTGAAGCTTTGGATGGCTCCAACTATGAGGAATGGAGCGGGCGCATGAGGAGTGCCTTCAAACGCTACAAGCTACTGAAGATTGCTGTTGGGGAAGAAAAGATGCCGGAAGAAGGCGAAGCACGTGAACGGTGGATTGAGAAAAGCACGGTGCTTTTCGACCTCATCCTTCAATCGGTCAACAAGGAGATGTTCGAGCACATCAAGGATCTTGTGGAAGCGGATGATTCGGGTCCAAGGGCGTGGAAACTACTACGCGATGTGATTCAGCCCAACACTCTCCCGATGGTGATCGTCCTCGAGAAGGAACTTGCTGCCATCTCCATGCGACCAGGGGATGATGTGAAGCCGGTCCTTGACAAGATCAAGGACACCTATGTAAGGATGTCAGCAGCGGGCAGCAGTGTATCTCAGCTGTAGCAGTGCACCAAGATCATCTCGGTGTTGGACAACTCGTGGGATAACCTCATCCCCACCCTCAACTCTCAGCAAGATCAATGGACACCTGAGTGGCTAAGGCAGCAGATTCTGCAGGAGGACTTCCGCAGACGCCATGTGGGAGGCGGTGCTGCCACTAAGAATGCTGAGGGGTATGGAGGTGCAGGGCGCGGCAGAGGAAGAGGGGGTTGGAGAGGCCGAGGCCGTGGGAGGAGCTTTGGCAGAGGTAGAGGCCGAGGTGACTATAATGAGGGGCATGGGAGCTCTAGTGGCAGGGGGAGTACCAGAATGGAGGGCACCTGCTGGTACTGCAAGAAGGTCGGGCATCCTTGGTTCAAGTGCTTCAGCAGGCCGGAGGGATGGGCACCTCCAGGCATGAAGCCGCCCAGTGGTGAACGCGCACAAGGTGGCGCTGTGCAAGGCTCAGGTGCACAAGGTGAAGGTGCACAAGGTAACGCCTATCCTGGGATGTTTCTCATGGTTGAGGATGTGCATGGGCATGAGGGTGATGTGGGATCTGTGGGAAAGGTTGTGATGCACCCTTTCACGCACTGGGTGATTGATTCAGGTTGCACCAGTCACATGACCCCACAGGCAGATTTGCTTGATGAGGTAAAACCCCTTGGGAAGATCAAGTATGTGGCAGCAGCGTCAGGTGCTTTGCTCCCCGTGATTGGTGTTGGGAATGCCAAGGTTAAGGGAGCCAATGGGGAACTTGTGGGGCTTGGGAATGTTCTGCTGGTTGAAGGTCTGTCTGCTAACCTTCTCTCTGTGCGGCGACTGCAGAAGAGCAAGGCCGAAGTGACCTTTGGACCAACCAGCTGCCGTGCTAAGCTTGGGAAGAAGGTGCTGTGGAGTCTGGAAGAGGAGACCAGCTGCATCAAGGACCTATGGCAGCTGCCCATCATCCCTTGGAATGGGAAGACTCCAACAACAGCAACGGCAGCAGCGGCAAAGGCAACAGCAGGAGGAGATGCAACTGCACCAACTGATGGGGTCCTGGAAGCAGTCAAGAAAGTGCAGCAGCAGCAGACACATGGTGAGGTGCTTGCTGGTGTGAATGCGAGTGCGGCATGGGCTAAGGCTTCATCAAGGAGTGGAGAGGCCGATTGGGAGACATGGCATGAGAGGCTGTGTCATGTGAACTTCCCTATGCTGCAGAAGTTGGTGAAGGATGGGAGCCTGAAGGGCTTGGAGGTGAAAGGGGGAGTGAAGGAGATTGGGAGCTGCCCTATATGCTTGGAGACCAAGTTCTCCAAGTTCCCCTTCAACAGCACTACAGGACCAGCCAAGACCCCACTTGCACTTGTGCACATGGATGTGGTGGGGCCCACAAGAGCCCCTTCCCTCTCAGGCAGCCGCTATTTCTTGACAATTGTAGATGACCACACTCGGGCAGTGTGGGTTTACCCTTTGAAGAGCAAGGGGGAGGTGGCAGCGGCTGTCCTTAAGGAGTGGATGCCGAGAGCTCAGAGGGAATGCGGACACAAGGTGAAGGTGATCCGTAGTGATAATGGTGGGGAGTTCATTGGAGCTGATTTTGAGGGGGAGTTGAAGAGGAAGGGGATCCAGCATCAACTGACAGTGCCCTACAACCCACAGCAGAATGGCGTGGCTGAGAGGTTCAACAGGACCCTGCAGGAGGGGGCACGCACTCTCCTTGGGCGTGCAGGGCTGCCTGATCCGTTTTGGGTGTCTGCACTGAGGCAGGTCGCCCTTGTGAAGAACAGGGTGCTGGCTACAGTTGGGGATAAGGAGTGGATCCCATATGCCAAGTGGTATGGGAGTGCTCCAGCGGTTAACATGCTGAGGGCATTTGGGTGCATGGTGGTGTTTCATGTGCCCAAGGAGAAAAGGGGGAAGTTGGAGGCTTCTGGAAGATGGGGTGAGCACTTGGGGATTGCAAAGGATCACAAAGCATGGTTGCTATGGGACTTGACCACCCAGAAGCTGACAGTGTCAAGGGATGTGAAGTTTCTTGAGTCCCTGTACTACAAGGAATAGAAGCAGCAGCAACAGAAGCTTCCATCTACACCGCTCATTGTGGAGGTAGATGAGGTGCAGCGGCCTTCAAGACAGGTGGAGGTTGCAGTGTCTGAGGAGGAGATGTCTGGGGTGACTGAGGAAGGGGGAGCAGCTGAAGTGGAGCAGCAGCAGCAGCAGCAGCATGAGTCTCCACCTCGAGTTCCACACCCGCCTGAGCGACCTAGGAGGGATGTGCGCCCTCCGGTGAGGCTGATCTATGGGGGAAGAGGCAAGCCGAATGTGGTGCAGGCTGGGAGTGTGGTTGAGCAGATTGAGGAAGATGAGATCGCTCACTGCTACTGGGCACCAATCCCTGAGCCCAAGACTCGAGAAGAGGCCTTGAATGGACCAAATGGGGAGAAGTGGAAGGCGAGTGAGGATAAGGAGTTTGGGTCCCTGATTGAGAACGAGACATGGGACCTGTGTGACTTGCCTCCTGGGAAGAAGGCAATCACTTCCAAGATGATCTACAGGCACAAGTATGGACCTGAAGGGGAGCTGACCCGCTACAAGTCTAGGCTTGTGGCAAGGGGGTTTCAGCAGACAAAAGGGAAGGACTATGATGAGGTGTTTGCTCCTGTGGGGAAAGGAACAACACTGAGGGTGCTGTTAGCGATAGCTGCACTCCTGGGATGGAAGATACGGCAGATGGATATTGTGACTGCCTTTCTGAATGGGATCATTATGGAGGAGGTGTACATGAAGCAGCCAGAGGGGCTGGATGACGGGAGCGGCAGGGTCTGCAGGCTGAAGAAGGCCATCTATGGCCTTAAGTAGGCGCCTCGTGCATGGTATCACAAGTTGGAGGAGGCGCTGTTGGCTGGGGGTTTCAAGAAGAGTGAGTGTGATCCCAGCCTGTTCCTGCTGCAGGAGAAGGACGAAATCCTCATGCTCTTGGTGTATGTGGATGATATCCTTCTCTTTTCTGCATCAACTGCTTTGCTGGACAGCGCAGAGCAGATGCTGGAGATGCAGTTCAAGTGCTCCAAGATGGGTGAGGTGAAGTACTACCTGGGGATGCATGTGGAGAGAGATGTGGAGAAGGGTGTGCTGAGGTTGCACCAGAGGAAGTACTGTGAGGGGCTGGCTGAAAAGTATGGGCTGCAAGATGGGGGAAAGCCAGCAACACCACTACCTTCGGGGTGTACTGTGGAGCCATGTGCTGATGAGGAGGTAGTGGGTGAGAGTGACAGGAAGCTGTTTCATTCGATGGTTGGGTCGCTGAATTATGCTGCAAATCATACACGGCCTGACATTGCATTTGCTACATCACGACTGGCTAGCGTGGTTTCACGTCCTAGTCATGAGCAGCTGGAAGCGGCCAAGAGGTTGGTCCGCTATGTGAGCGCTACGGCATTAGTGGGATTGGAGTACAGTGGAGTGAGGCAGCGGTTGCAGAGAGGTGCTGCAGATGTGAAGAGTGGAGAGATGCTCTTGAGTTGCTATACTGACGCTAGCTTCAACTCAGTG
Source organism: Closterium sp. NIES-67 (assembly GCA_027943415.1). Classification (NCBI taxonomy): domain Eukaryota; kingdom Viridiplantae; phylum Streptophyta; class Zygnematophyceae; order Desmidiales; family Closteriaceae; genus Closterium; species Closterium sp. NIES-67. The sequence goes on along the minus strand of BQMB01001455.1, from coordinate 100,729 downwards.
AAAGCGGATGGCACCAGCATTGGGGGTTATATGTGCTTGCTAGGAGGTGGTGCTGTAAGCTGGCGCAGCAAGAAGCCGAATGAGGTGGGATTGTCCTCATGTGAGACTGAGTACATGGCCTTACACCATGGGGCCAAGGAAGTGGTGTGGCTGAGGCGTTTGTTGGAGGAGTTGGGAGTTGGTCAGAAGGAGCCGACGGTGATCTTCTGTGACAATGAGTCTGCTGTGAAGCTCGCCAAGAATGCTTGTCTGCATGGGCTTACAAAACACATAAGGCCTAAGTGGCACTGGGTGAGGAGACTCCTTGATAAGGAGGTGCGGCTGGAGATCGTGAAAACCCATCAGCAGGCAGCAGATATTTTCACTAAGCGTTTGGCGGAGGCGGATCATTGGAAGGGCATGAAGCTTGCTGGGATGAGTGTGCATTGAGTATGCATGCTTGAGATGTGGCATGATGGATGATGGTTGGCAGCCAGAGGGGGAGATTGTTGTGTGATGTCATCATATGCTATCACATTCTGTCTGCCTCCCATCCCTCGTTTCAATTCGCATGTATGGTTTGACTGTGTGTGAAAGAATTTGTGCGTGGTGTGTTCTGGAGTTTGGGAATGTGTTCTGTGTTATTTTGTTTGAGCAGGTATTTGTGATGATAGATCTTGAGAAGATCTTTCCGACGCAACAAGAATCTCTTCAATTGGAGCAAGAACGCGAAAGCTATGAAGATTCAAAGTTCTTGAGCTTGCGTTACAATTGCGGCGGTTACAAAGTGAAGTTGTGGGGTGACTCACAATGGAGTTGGGACCTTTGGGGTTGGGGAAATTCGTCACTCTACTGTAAAAGCTGCAAATAGGTTGGGAACAACCAAGCTAGGTTGGCAAGGGTGACCAACTTGGATGGATTGGTTGGGAAGGGACAAAGGTCAAAGTTGAGGTTCCTATAGGGAGGGAATCTTTGTGCTTATGGGGTTTCCTTGGTTGGGGACTCTCTTGGGACCTTCCCTCTCATCCCTCTCTTCCTATCCCAACCTTTCTCTTGCTCCTTCCAATTCCTTGTGAGATTCTTGAATTTTGATTGAACTCTTGAGATTGAGTTAAGTTCTCCTCCTACAGCTTACCCCCTAGTGCGTCAAAAGCCATAGCGTCGCGAATAATTCATCAATCAACATGAATCAAATTGAGAACGGTAGCTGAGATTAAGAGCTACAACATATCCAAGTTTCGCGACATTCCAACGGCTAGTTTTTCGTCGACGTCGTTTCTTGTGAAGACGACTTTTCTGTCCAGAATTTCGGATTTATATTTTGAGTAATTCTAGCTCCTAAGTTCACCTAGACTCCGTCCTTAATCCTAACAGTCTCGTGGAGAGCTACCCGCTCCTCGTCTGTTGCCCAGTCTAACTGTGAGGCCGAGATCTACGCCGGTGCCATGGCGGCACAGGAGCTCCGCTGGCTGACCTTCTTTCTCACTGACTTAGGTGAGCGGCCTAGCTCTGCACCGGTCCTCTACGCTGACAACCGGGCCATGATCCTCCCGTGTCAGGAGCCTCGACTCGAGGGCAGAGCGAAGCACATTCAGCTGCGGTACTTCCTCCTGCGTGAGCTGCAGCAGCGTCGCCATGCGCGAGTAGTACACTTGGCCTCCGATGCCAACATAGCTGATATCTTTACGAAGGCGCTTGCGCCTAAAGATCATCAACGGCACTGTGTACAGCTGGGTCTCGTTCCTGTAGCCTCTCACTTGCTAGGGCCTTGACTTTGTACTGTCCTTTATATCTATATTTTACCCCGACTGGTCTTGTGGCCTCTTCCTAGTGGCTGGATTAGTAGTGCCACCCTAGGCTTGCTCTTGCCTTGTCTGTACTTCTTTTGACTGGTCTTTATCTTAAAATTGAGTAATGAATAAGTAGAGAACCTGGGTACAAGCATACATATCTAAGGGTTGTACTCTCTAAGAGGTGACCCTATACAGTCAATACAAACACTAGATATACTAATGTTTGACATACCCCCTAGACTGCATAGGGGCAGTTCTTGAACAAGCAGCTCAGGGCGGCACTACTAGTCCAGCCACTGAGACAAGGGTCTAAAGACGAGTCAACTGGAGTACAGGCAAGGCAAGAACAAGACCAGTGCCCTGGGAAGACCTGAGGGTCTCGGCATCGTTTGCCCAAGAAGCGTTTGAGTGTCCAGTTAAGACCATTGGCCTGCGTCCTCCTAGCACTAACCCCATGCCAGATGTACTTGCGAGATAATGCAAAACCCTCTTAGCGGCAGACCAGTACTGCGGTCGGTGTGTACCTGTGGCCACAAAGCAAGCCAAGATGCTGAGAGGGTATGCGAGATCTGGGCGAGTGCAAGTCATCAGGTACATGAGGCAACCCACCAGCTCTGTGTAAGGACCACTGGGCTCTGCTGACTCCTCAGGAATAGGAGCAGAGAGTCTGTGGTCTACTGGAAGAGGGGTGGGCTGTGCGGAGGAGAACTGAAGGCCGAACCTCTGAAGGACATGGTGCACCAAATGTGACTGAGTCAAAGTGATGGTTCGCGCTGCACTATCCCTGGAGACCTGCAAACCAAGGTAACTGCGCAGTTCTCCAAGGTCAGTGCAAGTGTGTCTCTTCAGCAGCTCTGCCTTCACGGAGGCCAGTGCGTCCCTGTCTGCTGTGGCAAAGTCCAGATCATCCACGTAAACAAGGATGCAGAACGGAGTCTGGCCATCACGGACGAAGAGTGAGGGGTCTGCGGAGGACGGAAAGAACTGCAGGTCAGCAAGAGTAGCACGCAACGTGTCGTGCCACTCATGGGGAGCCTGCCACAGGCCGTAGACGGGACGCCGCAGGTTCCACTGGGTCCCAGGAGGGAAGGTGCCAGTGAACCCCTGAGGGCGACGCAGGTAGACCTGCTCGTGTAGGCTGCCCTGAAGGAACGCAGTGGAGAAGTCGAGTGAGTGAAGCTCGTAGTCACGCTGAGCAGCTACGTGTAGCAGCACCTGAAGAGTAGTCATCTTTGGGGTCGGAGCGAAGGTCTGGAAGAAGTCCACCCCCTCACGCTGACTGAAACCTCTAGCCACGTAGCGCGCCTTGAGCACAGGCGGCTCTCCAGGGGGGCGCTTCACCTTGAAGAGCCAGCGGCCATCGACTATGTTCACCCCAGGTGGGGGAACTGCGTCGATGTAGGTGCCGGTGGATCTCCAAGAGGCCATCTCCTGCTCCATGGCAGCTATCCACTGAGAGGCCCACGGACCCGAGGTCGCCTCAGCGTAAGTGCGAGGGGTCGGGATGTCGAAAGCGTCTGGGCCACCCTCAGGGACTAGCAGCATGGAACAGAGACGGGGAGCAGCCTCGGACAGGAAAGCAAGCTCGAGCTGGCGGTCCTCCGGGACGTCACTGCCGAGGGCAGGAGCACCCCCGACAGATGGAGGACAGGCAGGGTCAGAGACCAGAGCGATGGCGTAGTCAAGGCGGCGGGTAGAGGCGAAGTCAGCGACCGCAGCAACAAGAGCGTCAAGTCACGAAACCAGACGTGAGACGGAGGCGTCGGGTCAGGAGACAGAAGAGGGGACACAGGGTGGGAGCGAGGGGGAAGACGAGCCGGGGACGAGTCCGGCGGAGGGAACACAGGGCCGTAGACAGGAAGAGGAGGAGACGGCAAGAGAGGAACAGACGCAGGGTCAGGGGACGGAAGGCCGAGCAGGCGAAGGGCTGACACCGGTGGGGACTGCTGTTGCGGCGGCTCAACACCGTCACCGGGACTGCAAGCTGCTCCTCGGCTACCTCCGGGACACTCCACTCCTGCACCCCCAGAAGGAACATCCCCAGAGCCCAAAACCCCGCGAGCACCGGTACCACCCCCAGGGCCACCGGGACACACCACGACAGGAACCCCAGGACGAGCACCCACCCCAACGCGAGCACCCCCAGAGTCGACGAACTGCTGCTGCGACGGCGGCGGCGGCGGCGGTGGTAACGACGGGTGCGGCGGCGGCGGCGGCGGAGACGACGGCTGCGACAGCAGAGGCGACGGCGGCTGCAGAGGCTGTGGAGGCTGAGACACCTGGGGGGGGGCAGACGGCGAGGACTGCGCTTCAGGACCACCAGAGTCAGAAGACTCCTCAACCGGGACAACCGATGGGAGAGTGGTGACACACCAGAGGGGGCAAGATGGGGAGGGGGAGGGGGAGGGGCAGGGACCACCGGGGAAGGAGTGACCAGGAACAGGGGGGGAGTAACACGGGGACTGTGGTGGGGGAAGCGATAGTAGAAGGAGACGGACTCGTCAAAGGTGACGTCGCGAGAGTGAAAGGACCGGTGAGACGGCGGGTGGTAGAAGTGCAAGTCGGACGCGTCAAGGGGGAAACCAAGGAAGACACAGAGAAGGGTGCGGGCAGTGAGCTTGTCCGTGCCAAAGGCACGAACGTGAGCAAGGCAGCCCCAGACGTGGAACGCAGACGCGTCACCAGGAGACCCGGTCCAAAGAAGGGTCGGCGAAACCTGCGGCCGCTGAGGGTGCGGCCACAGGTTAAGCTAGTGAGCAGCATAGCGCACGGCGAACGGCCACAGAAAATGGGGTGCACCAGCATGGATCATGGAGGTGCGAGCCACCTCCATGACCAAACCGATGCGTCGCTCAGCGACCCCATTTTGCTGCGGGGAGTCCGGCAGGGTGAACGTCTGGGTGATTCCCTCCGCACGACAGAAGCGACCAAGGACACCTGAGGCAAACTCGCCACCACGGTCTGAGTGAAGACGCAAGACAGGGAGACCTCGATGGACACGCGGAGAGACAAGCTAGGGGATGAGAGCGTCAGGCACGTCGGCCTTCCGCTCCCGGGGAAAGACTGTGGTGTAGCGTGTGAAGTCGTCGACAAGCACTAGGAAGTAGCGCTCTCGACGCGGCCCATGGACGGGGGCGGGGCCCCAGATGTGCATGTGCAGAGTCTGTAGCGGTGCGGCGGTAGGGGGAAACAAGGAGGAGTGAGAGCACGGCGAAGCCGGCCCTCGACACAAGGCGTGCAAGGTGGGGCAGGGGAGGAGGGAAACTCAGAGAACAACCCATTGAGGCCTAGGACGAGACCGTGCTGTGACATGTGACGCAGACGCGGGAGCGCAGGGTGACCTAGACAGTGGTGCCACAGGAGAGTCGGGCGGGTGAGCGACCGATAGGAGCAGGCAGCAGCAACCTGGGAAGACGCAGCCACCTGAAGGGGCGCCCCAGCCGGGGGGGTCACGGTGTCCAGGGTGAACAGGCCGGACACCGGGTCCCGGGGGAACGTGGTAAGGGGGGCACCAGTGGCGGCCTCGGTACAGACAGCATACCGCTCGTGACCAGGGAACGTAGTGGTGACGCCAAGGTCCTAGAGGCAGCTGACACCAAGTAGGTTCCTCGAGAACGAGGGGATATGCAGACCTATGAGAGAGCCTGAAGGAACCGCCAGACAGGGAAGGGTGGTGGAACTGCGAGCAACGATCGGACCGCCGGAGGGGTCAGCAAGAGAAACTGCAGCAGGAACAGGAAGCGGCGTCAGCGTAGTAGAGTCGCGGAAGAAACAACGGGAAGCACTAGAGTCCAAGGTGAAGGAAAGCAAAGCAGTGGCGTCTGGCGACGGGGCGACGGCGGAAGCACCAAGGCTAAACAAAGCAGGAACTCCTACGCCTGACGCAGCAGGGGAGGCTAAGCTAGGCACACCTACTCTAGGCGACAAGGAGTAATAAGAGGGGAGCACACTAGAGTCATCAGCATACATCACATGCAGGGCAGAAACAATGGCATCCATGTCCATGTCAAAAATCTGAACTCTGTGCCAGTCCGGGAGGTCGGCCGTCGGGCCGAAGCGCTGACGAAACAGGTCGTCCAGGGGACGAAAACAGCGGGCAGTGGCGTGACCGATCTTACCGCAAACGAAGCCGCCGCGAGGACCGGTCTGGATCTGGTACTGACAGCGCACGCCTCCCGAACAGCCACCCGGCACACCACCACGCGCACGACCACCACCAGCGCCAGGCCACCCGGGCGGGAGGGCACTCGCCTGCCTCGTCTGCGGCGGGTGTTGTGGCTGGTGCGGCTGCTGCGTCTGCTGCGGCTGCTGCTGCTGCTGCTGCGGCTGCTGGGGCGGCTGCTCAGCTGGACCCGGCAGGGTCCCCTCGTCCTCTCCACCACCAGACGACCCGACTCCACCACCACCTCCACTTGCACCCCCACCTCCTCCGCCGCGCCCAGCCTTGGGGCGGCGGCCCTTCCCCGGACGGAACTGTGCTGCAGCGGCGGTCTCAGCCTTAGCTGCAGAACCATCGGAGAAGGTGCACTGAGCGGGGGCACAACCCTGAAAGATAGGGACCGGCACAGTACCGCTCGCCTGGGCGATAGAGCAGTGGCAGGTCTCAATAACAATCAGGGTGTCTACAAAGTCTGTGAGGGTGAGGTCACCGGGGTGAATGCTAAGGAAGCGGTCACGAGCAGCGGCAAGGCGGTCAGGGAGGCGGGTGGCAAGCAGGTACAGGGTAGAGGTAAGGGGCGGCTGGTGGGCTCTAAGCTGTGCGTCAGTGCAGGCAGCGCGCCAGGTCTCATCTATCGTGCGCAGGTGGGCAGCTAGGTCAGCGACAGTGGGGAAAGACGCAAGGTCAGGAAAGAGCATCGGTAGGATCAGGCGACCCACCGAGGCAGCATGCGGGGCAAAATAGCGCCGGATAACAGCATCTAAGAAAGCCTGGACGGTGGTGATAGACCTAAAGCGAGGACACTCAGACGGGGGGAGGGCATTGCTAATGGCAAGCTGGGCGACAGCGTCACGGGAAATCCAGACAGAGCGAGCGAGGGCAGCGGCTACAGTAGACTCGCGCTCAGCAGGTATGGGGTCAGCGGGCAACATGGCAGGGGGGTCTGGGCAGGGAAGCGTACCGTCAAGGTGTGCCGAGAGCGGGTGGCCATCCTGCCGCTGACCAGTGAGGTGGCGGCGGAGGTCGGCTAGCCAGGCCTTGAACTCCAGAGGCTGGCCTTCAGCGTCGAAGCGAAGCTCCGCCGCCATGGGGACAGTGCAGGGCAGGGCCAGGTGAGGCAGTATAGGGCGGTACAGTGCGGTGCAGCGCGGTACAGTGCGGTACAGTGCGGTGCAGCGCGGTGCCGTGTGGTGCAGGGGGGTGCAGTGCAGTGCAAGGTGATGGAGAACCGTACCAGGGAGGGTGCAGTGCAGTAGCAGGCACGAAGAGTGGGCCACACGCAGATCGGCGGCAGTCCGGCGGGAAGGTGAGCACGGGGCCGGAGATTGACGGGCAGGGCGCGCGCAGGGGTCGGCAGAACGGGCGCGGGGGCCAGTAGCGGCGGGCGCCGGGCCGGTGAGGACGGGCGCGGGGGCCAGGTAGGACGGGCGCGGGGCCGGCTTGGACGAGCCTGGGACGGGCGCGAGGCTGGCTAGGACGAGCCTAGGACGGGCGCGGGGCCGGCTAGGACGGGCGCGGGGGCCTGAAGGACGGGCGCGGGGGCCAGCTAGGACGAGAGCGGGGGCCGGCTAGGATGGGCGCAGGAGCTCGTAGGATGGGCGCAGGGGCCACTAGGACGGGCGCGGGGCCGGCTAGGACGGGCGCAGGGGCCGGTAGGACGGGCGCGGGGGCCGCTAGGACGGGCGCGAGGCCGGTAAGGACGGGCGCGGGGGCCGGTAGGACGGGCACGGGGGCCACTAGGACGGGCGCGGGGGCCGCTAGGACGGGCGCGGGGGGCACTAGGACGGGCGCGGGGCCGGCGAGGACGGGCGCGGGAGCCGTTAGGACGGGCGCGGGGCCAGCTAGGATGGGCGCGGGGCCAGCTAGGATGGGCGCGGGGCCGGCTAGGACAGGCGCGGGGGCCGTTAGGACGGGCGCGGGGCCAGCTAGGACGGGCACGGGGGCCGTTAGGACTGGCGCGGGGGCCGTTAGGACGGGCGCGGGGCCAGCTAGGACGGGCGCGGTGGGCGCAGCTAGGACGGGCGCGCGGGCGCGGCTAGGACGGGTGCGGGGTCGACTAGGACGGGCGCGGGGGCGGCTAAGGCCTAGGGCGGAAGCATGGGCGGGCGGCGGGACCTACCTACTGCTGATACCATCTTAAAACTAAGTAATGAATAAGTAGAGAACCTGGGTACAAGCATACATATCTAAGGGTTGTACTCTCTAAGAGGTGACCCTATACAGTCTATACAAACACTAGGTATACTAATGTTTGACACTTTAGACCCTTGTCTCAGAGGCTGGACTAGTAGTGCCGCCTTGAGCTGCTTCTTCCCTTGTTAGGCACTGCCCCTATATAGTCTAGGGGGTGTGTCAAATGTAACTTAGGTTGTTACTGTAGACTATACTGGATTGTGCCTTAGAGGGTGCAACACCCTAGTCTATATATCCTTATACACACACATTCTAGTTCAATCATTTTCTTTCTCATATGTGGGGTGGGTGCGCGGGGGGGGGGGGGGGGTTGGGCTGTTGTGGTTACGAGGATACCCTCGCACAGCCAACAGCACATCCCTTTGATTTGATTTGCCCTACACGAAGGGCCAATCAGCGCCCTCTCACACCCTCCAGCACACATGGCACGGGAATTTGGTGAAGAGTCAATCAGCTCAGTCACTTGCCCTCCAGCACACAGCACACATGGCACGGGAATTTGGTGAAGGGCCAATTGTCAACTTATACATGCGTCGCTCCCTGCCCTTCCTCCCTCGACTGCGCCACCGTGCACACCTTGCGTCAAGGCCGGCTCCGCCGCTCCCCTCACTCCTCCTCGCTGCGCCCTGCTACTGCCCCCCTTCAGACCCTGCACCTGGACGTTTGGGGCCCTGCCCCCGTCCCCGGACCACGAGGTGAGCGCTACTTCCTTGTGCTCGTCGACGACTACACGCTACACCACGGTGTTTCCCCTGGAGCGGAAGGCCGACGTGCCCGACGTTCTTCTCCCGTGGTTCGTAGCTGCGCATCTTCACCACGGTCTCCCCGTGTTGTGTCTCCACTCTGACCATGGCGGCGAGTTCGCCTCTGGTCGGCTTGGACAGTTCTGTCGTGTGGAGGGAATCACCCAGACGTACACCTTGCCGGACTTGCCACAGCAGAATGGGGTTGCTGAGCGCCGCATCGCCTTGGTCATGGAGGTCGCCCGTACCTCCATGATTCATGCCGATGCCCCCCATTTTCTGTGGCCGTTCGCTGTTCGCTACGCTGCTAACCAGCTTAACCTGTGGCCACGCTCCCAGCGGCCGCAGGTTTCGCCGACCCTCCTTTGGACCGGGTCCCCCGGTGACGCGTCTGCGTTCCACATCTAGGGCTGCCTTGCTCACGTTCGTGCCTCTGGCATGAACAAGCTCACTGCCCGCACGGTCCCCGGTGTCTTCCTCGGTTTCCCCCTGGACTCGTCTGACTGGCTTTTCTACCACCCGCCATCTCACCGCTTCCTCCACTCTCGTGACGTCACCTTTGACGAGTCTGTCTCCTTCTACCGCCGCTTCCCTCACCGCGATCTCCCGGTTGCCCCCCCCCTGTTCCTTGCTCCCTCTCCCCCCGTAGCCCCTGCCCCTCTCCCGCCTCGTCCTGCTCCGTCTGGTGTCTCTCACGGCACTCCCCTCCCGTCGGTTGTCCCCGTTGAGGAGTCTGCTGACTCTGGTGGTACCCCCGGCTCGTCCTTGCCTCGTCCCCCTTCCCCAGTGTCTCCGCCTCCACTGTCGTAGTCGCTGGCCCCGCCGCAGCCGCCGCCGCCGTCGCCGCCGCTGCCGTCGCCGCTACCGCCGCCGCCGCAGCCGTCGCCGCCACTGCCGCCGCCGCTCTTGGCCCATTCGGGTGCTGGTGTTGAGGAGGGTGTTCGTCCGGCGGCTCCTCGGGGTGCCGCTGGTATTGGAGGGGGTTCTCGCTCTAGGGGTATTGGCTCTGGGGTTGCTGTTGTTGAGTGTTCTGCCGACGGTCGTCCTGCCTCTGCCAGTCCGAGGGTTCCGGCCCAGCCGTCGCAGCCGACGTCGCCGCCGGTCTCCGCTCTCCGCCTGCTCGGCCTTCCCTCCCCGGACCGCGTGCCGGTGTCTCCCCCACCGCCTGCTGACCTTCCTGTCTACGGTCCTGTGTTCCCGCCGCCGGACTCGTCTCCGGCCCGTCTTCCTCCTTGTTCCCCTCCTGTGTCCCCTCCGCTGTCCCCCGACCCTACACCTCCGTCTCACGTTAGGTCTCGACGTCCCTCCCATGCTCGTCCCGTCTCTCCTGTCCTGCCCACCCACCCTATGTTGCTCCGTTCCTGCTCGTCTCGTCCTCCCCTCCTCCCGTCCCCTCCTCCCTCGTCCCTTGATGTTGCCCCTCCTCCGTTCTCCGACTACCTCCGTGCCGCTCGTCTCCTTGTCCCTCGGGTCCTTGCCTCTCCTTTTACCGACCCTGCTGTTCCTGTCTCGCGCCTTGACGCGCTTGTCGCTGCTGTCGCTGACTTTGCCTCTACCCGTCGCCTTGACTACGCTACCGCTCTGCTCTCTGACCCTGCCCGTCCTCCGTCCATCGGGGGTGCTCCTGCCCTTGGCAGTGACGTCCTAGAGGTCAGGCAGTACGAGCTTGCTGTCGTTTCTGAGGCTGCTCCCCATCTCTGCTCCATGCTGTTAGTCCCTGAGGGTGACCCAGACGCCTTCAACATCCCGACCCCTCGCACCTACGCTGAGGCCACCTCGGGACCTTGGGCCTCTCAGTGGATAGCTGTCATGGAGCAGGAGATGGCATCTTGGAGGTCCACCGGCACTTACGTCGACGCAGTTCCCCCGCCTGGGGTGAACGTAGTCGATGGTCGGTGGCTCTTCAAGGTGAAGCGCCCCCCTGGAGAGCCGCCTGTCTTCAAGACGCGCTACGTGGCCAGAGGTTTCAGTCAGCACGAGGGGGTTGACTTCTTCCAGACCTTCGTCCCGACCCCGAAGATGACTACTCTTCGGGCGCTGCTACACGTAGCAGCACAGCGCGACTATGAGCTTCACTCCCTTGACTTCTCTACTGCCTTTCTTCTGGGCAGCCTACACGAGCAGGTCTACCTGCGCCGACCACAGGGTTTCACTGGTACCTTCCCCCCTGGGACCCAGTGGCTTCTCAGGCGCCCAGTCTACGGCCTGCGTCAGGCTCCTCGCGAGTGGCACGACACGCTGCGGGCCACGTTAGCAGACCTGCAGTTCTTTCCGTCCTCTGCTGACCCCTCGCTGTTTGTGCGTTCCGACCAGACTCCGTTCTACATCCTTGTCTACGTAGATGATCTAGTCTTCGCTACTGCTGACAGGGACGCACTGGCCTCTGTGAAGGCCGAGCTGCTGAAGAGACACACCTGCACTGACCTTGGAGAGCTGCGTCGCTAACTTGGCCTGCAGATCTCTAGGGACAGAGCAGCACGCACCATCACTTTGACTCAGTCACACTTGGTGCGTCAAGTCCTTCAGAGGTTTGGTCTTCAGTTCTCCTCCACACAGCCCACACCTCTACCTGTAGACCATGGGCTCTCCGCTCCCGTTCCTGAGGAGCCAGTAGAGCCCAGTGGCCCCTACGCAGAGCTGGTGGGTTGCCTCATGTACCTGATGACTTGCACTCGCCCAGATCTCGCATACCCTCTCAGCATCTTGGCTCGCTTTGTGGCTACAGGCAGACATCGACCTCAGCACTGGTTTGCCGCTAAGAGGGTTTTGCGTTATCTTGCTAGTACATCGGGCATGGGGTTAGTGCTAGGAGGACGCAGGCCAGTGGTCCTTACTGGGCACACAGACGCTTCTTGGGCAGACGACTCTGAGACGCTCAGGTCGTCGCAGGGCTACTGTTTTAGCCTTGGTTCGGGTGTTATCTCTTGGAGATCCACTCGCTCATCGTCTGTGGCTCAGTCCAGCTGTGAGGCTGAGATCTACGCTGGTGCCATGGCAGCACAGGAGCTCCGCTGGCTGACCTTCTTGCTCACAGACTTAGGTGAGCGGCCTAGCTCTGCCCTGGTCCTGTATGCTGACAACAGGGCCATGATACTCCTGTCTCACGAGCCTCGGCTTGAGGGCAGAGCGAAGCATATCTAGCTGTGGTACTTCCTCTTGCGCGAGCTACAGCAGCGCCGCCAGGCCCGCGTAGTTCACTTGGTCTCAGGTGCCAACATAGCTGATATCTTTACTAAGGCGCTTGCGCCTAAAGATCATCAGCGGCACTGTGTACAGCTTGGTCTTGTTCCTGTAGCTACTCACCTGTTAGGATCTTGATTGTGTACTCTCTATTATATATGCCTGTAAGACTGGCCTTGTGGCCTTACCTCCAGTGGCTGGACTAGTAGTGCCGCCCTGGCTTGCTTTAGTCTTGTTTGTACCCTTGCTGACTGGTCTCCAGACCCCTGCCTCAGTGGTTAGACTAGTAGTGCCACCCTGAGCTGTTTGCTTCTTGCTTAGCTTCACCCCTTGTCTAGCCTAGGGGGTGTGTCAACTTATACATGTTAGCTGTGTACAAGTTATAGGCTAGACTGGGGTATGCTTTTAGTGAGTACAACCAACTAGTATTTGTTCTAGGTTTCTATCTCTAGTTGATCATTCAGTTCTTACTTTAACACCAATCAGCCCTGTCACTTGCCCTCCAATGCACATGGCATGGTAATTTGGTGAATGGCCAATAAGGCCCCTCACACAACTTAGAACACGAAGCAAGCATGAATTTTGGTGCAAGGGCGAATTAGCCCCTCACACAGCCTAGAGGGGGGCCGTATACAGCAACTGCTCGCAGACGAGCAGAATCGCTAAGTCTGAAACGTCAGAAGAACAAGCACATAGTTCCTGAAAAATCAGAAGTACTATAATTCAATTTCTAAGGCATCAGAATTTCTATTTTTGGACGTCTGAAAAATCAGAAGATCGTCAGAAATTCAATATCTTGGCTTGCCATTCCTTGTATCGTCATTCATTGAGTGAACACTTCGTTATTCATTTCCGTGCTACTCTGCTTGTTCATTCATAACACCTGGTATTCAGAGCCACTTTCCTCGCTCACCCGTTTTCGAGAGTTGATTTTTTTTGGGGGGGGTAAGTCCCTCACGTAAGCTGCAAAGCGGTTGCTCGCGAATTAGACTGATTAATTCACCCAACTACGATAGCGTTTGCGCTTACCTGAGTATGGGCACATTACGGATTTCCCCCTGCCCCGGCGGAGCATTCGCCAAATGGACCAAGCTCAGTTCAACGAACTACGGGAGCAGTTCAACGCCATGAACACGTGCATGGCTTCAGTGCTGGAGGACAACGAGCGACTTCGTGCGGAAGTTGCTGAGTTACGCCAGGCGCGAGAGGATTCGCGTCAGAAATCTGCCGCCCAAGAAGAGGTCGCCAGCACCGGACGTGTCGAAACCGTCTTGGACGAAATCGCACGTCAGGTGTTACAGGAGCGCAAGGACAGTGAAGCCGCCGCAGCAGCTGACGTGGCAGTACGAGCAGCAGCCGAAGCAGCAGCAGCAGCAGCGACAGCAGCAGCCGCTCGGTCAGAAGCAGCCGCTACTATAGCCGCACCGGTGTTTATGCCGATCATAACGACAGCGACGATCAAACCGACAATGCCGCCCCCGTTCAACCCCACAGATAAGAATACTACTGTTACGGGCTGGTTATTTTCAGCGGAACTTTATTTTAATGCCGCTGGGATCACTGCTGACGAGTTAAAAATTCGACTGGCCGTATCACTACTGCGGGGATCTGCGCTAGATTGGTGGCGATATACTCTACAGGAGGGGGAGTTTTCGGCAGGCGACACACAGGGGTTTTTCGGAAACTTTGGGTCTGCTGCCCAAGGGTCAACCGCGATTTTTGGATCGACCAAGATTCGCACGTGGAAGGTGTGGGGTACAGCTCTTTGTGAACGTTTCGAGCCAATATTCGCCTCGGACAACGCACGCCTGAAGCTGGACAACTGGCGCCAGTGGAGTTCTGTCCAGGATTACGCGTCGGTCTTCATAGCGTTATGCGATCAAATCACCGACATGCATGACTCCGAGAAGAAAGCTCGATTCATTTCGGGTTTGAAGCAGGACATTAAATGCAAGGTCCGGCTGCGACTACCGGCGGCGTTTCACGAAGTCGTCCGGATCGCAGAAAACTTTGACGCACATCGGACGTATGCAAGAGCGGGTTCCCGGGAGGGAAATCGTTTTCGTGGCCAGAATCCATGGCCCACGATTCATGGCGTAGTGGCGAAGGAGCACATGGAAGATTTTCGCAAGGGACAATGTTTCAACTGCCACCAGCCGGGTCACCAATCTCACGATTGCCCACGAAAGAAGCAGATAAAGAAGAACGACGAAGACAGGTCGGGAAACGCCAAGAGTCAGTAGCGGTCGGTCCCCCTACTGACCCTGTCTTCTCGCCCGAAAAACACCATCCCCACCGAGTAGTGGTTCCGATACATGCTATCAACCGCTCCCGGCTGAATAAGGGGGATGACCCAGTGGACCACCCTGTACTAGCGGAGGGACGACTCAACGGGAGAAAAAAAAAAATTCATCGACGGAGGTGCGAGTCATAGCCTGATAAATCGAGAGACAGCACGACGACTACACCTGACGCTGGAGCGGTGTCTACGTGAAATCGACGCGCGATTGGTGGACGGCACCCCGCTGGCGATACGCGACAAAGTACCTGTCGTTCGAATGAAGTGTGGCGACGATTTTGGTTTCAGCGCGCCGATGCTGGCGACAACGCTCGACGGCTACGACGTGCTATTGGGACGCGATTGGCTACGACGATTCAACCCGCAGATCGATTGGACAACAGGCGAGTGCACAGTGAAGTGCGACAAAGGCTGGCGAAAATTACCCACGTGGCCGGAAGCAGAGACAACATCGACACGAGTCAACGCGGTGTGCCTCAATTGGTCAAGAATGGAGCGGATTTATACACCGTCCATCTAACCGAATCGACGGAGCAGAATGAGGCGACCGACATCAACAAACTCTGCGCCTCGGTCCCGGATGACTTGGCGAAAATCATTCGGGAATATCCTGAGATTTTCCTGGACGACTTGCCAAGTGGACTGCCACCTGAACGACCCCAGGACCACAAAATCGAGCTGGAGCCCAGCGCGCAGCCTACTGTACGCACGCAATGGCGCCTGACTCAGCCGGAGCTACAGGAGTTACGCAACCAGCTGGACTACCTGCTGGCAAAAGGGTTCATTCGGCCAAGCACGTCACCGTTCGCAGCACCGATCCTGTTCACACCAAAAAAGGACGGCGGACTTCGCATGTGTGCGGATTATCGTGCCCTTAATCGGGTAACGATAAAGTCGCACTACCCAATACCACGCACGGACGAACTGATCGACAACCTTCGCGGAGCTCGCTATTTTTCGAAGATAGATCTTCGCGGCGGTTACCATCAAATTCGGGTGTTCGCTGACGACTGCCACAAGACCGCGTTTTGTACTCGCTATGGGAGTTACGAATACACGGTGATGCCGTTTGGATTAACAAAAGCCCCCTCGACGTTCCAACTCACCATGAACGAGGTGTTCCGCGATCTACTCGACAAATGCGTGATAATTTACCTGGACGGCATCCTGATTTACAGCAAAACCCGGGAGCAACATTTGAAGGATTTGGAAGCGGTTTTTCAGCGGTTGCAGCAGCATCAACTCATCACCAAGGGCTCCAAGTGCGAGTTTTTAAAACAAGAACTGGAGTTCCTAGGGCACGTGATCTCCACGGAGGGGATACGAATAGACCCGAAAAAACTCCGGGCTATTCAGGAATGGAAACCACCAACCAATCTGCAGCAGCTGCAATCCTTTTTGGGTTTCGTGAATTACGTACGAAGGTTTATACCCAACATGGCGGGGTTAACTGGACCTCTAACCGACCTCCTGCAGAAGGGAACTTTTTACGAGTGGGGGGAGAAGCAGCAAGCTGCGTTCGAGACATAAAAAAGTTTTTAATGTCGACACCGGTACTTCGCATCGCTGGCCCGGAAAGGCCCTTCGAAGTCATCACCGACGCAAGTGACATCGCCATCAGAGCAGTGCTCATGCAGGATTTTGGCAACGGGCTTCAACCAATTGCGTACGAGTCTCGGAAAATGCAATCTGCGGAGCGCAACTACCCAGTATACGACAAGGAGATGCTGGCGATCGTTCACGCGTTCAAAATCTGGAGGTGCTACCTGACGGGAGCAGACGTGACGGTGCGAACCGATCACAAATCACTACAGTACCTGAGGGCGCAGCCGAATCTCAACCCGCGGCAGATACGCTGGCTGGACTACCTGGATTCCAATTTCACGTACAAGATCACGTACAAAAAAGGGGCCAACAATATTGCCGACGCCCTTTCCGGACCATCTGCCCAACTCGCAGCAGTACTAGTCGCCCAGAGCAACCCGCTACTGAGTGGACTATTTACCCACGAGTATTCGACTGACCCCTTCTTCGTAAATGACGGCCATCTCCTAATCACTACACGGAAAGGCGTCTATTACTTACGAAGCGGGACTGATCGAATTTGGGTCCCAAGTTATCGTCTACTTCGCGAATTACTAATTCAAGAAGTCCACGATTCGAATTTATCAGGACATTTCGGGGTTGATAAAACTCTGAAGGCGTTGCAGTGGTTTTATTACTGGCTAGATATGGTGACGGACGTGCAGCGTTACGTGGCCGCATGTCCGATCTGCCAGCGAATGAAATTCTCACACCAGCGACCTACAGGACTGTTGCAGCCCCTCGAGTCACCTCAACGCCCATGGCAACGCGTAATGATGGATTTCGTTACGGGACTACCGGCCGGACCCAGCGGAAACGACGCGGTTTTGGTTGTCGTCGACCGATTGACGAAAATGGTGCATTTCGCACCATGTCGTACAACCATCACAGCCAAAGAAACAGCGCGCCTATTCATCTCGACCGTTGTTCGTCTACACGGGATACCAGCAGCAATCATTAGTGACCGAGATCCGAAGTTCACGTCAAAATTCTGGCAGGACACGTGGGCTCGGTACAGCACGCGTCTACAGTTCTCATCTGCTTATCATCCCCAAACGGACGACCAGACGAAAAGGACGAATCAAACGATGGAGCAGCTGATTCGGACAAACTCCCCCGACCGGAAAAAATGGGAGGACGTGCTGCCCATGTTGGAATTTTCCATTCCTTACCGAGCGGTCCTGCTATCGCGTACGCTCGAACACACCCGAAGCCTTGGGACTGTTCCAGACCTTTCTGACAGAACCACCTCGGCTTCTCTAGACCTTCTAGTTCGACCTTCAGGAGTTCTCCAGGCCTCGCTTCGTCACTTCGAGACCCTTCCATCTCTTTCCCGAACCTTACCATCATATGGTTAG
The DNA here is from genome assembly GCA_027943415.1 of Closterium sp. NIES-67. Lineage (NCBI taxonomy): Eukaryota > Viridiplantae > Streptophyta > Zygnematophyceae > Desmidiales > Closteriaceae > Closterium > Closterium sp. NIES-67. The sequence goes on along the minus strand of BQMB01001455.1, from coordinate 83,441 downwards.
TCTAGCTCTGGTGTTCCTATATCTTGGCTTGCCATTCCTTGTATCGTCATTCATTGAGTGAACACTGTTAAAGTAAGAACTGCATTATTGACTAGAAGTGGAAACCTAGAACAAATACTAGTTGGTTGTACTCACTAGAAGCATACCTCAGTCTAGCCTATAACTTCTACATAGCAAATATGTATAAGTTGACACACCCCCTAGGCTAGACAAGGGGTGAAGCTAAGCAAGAAGCAAACAGCTCAGGGTGGCACTACTAGTCCAACCACTAAGGCAGGGGTCTGGAGACCAGTCAGCAAGAATACAAACAAAACTAAAGCAAGCCAGGGCGGCACTACTAGTCCAGCCACTGGAGGTAAGGCCACAAGGCCAGTCTTACAGGCATATATAATAGAGAGTACACAATCAAGATCCTAACAGGTGAGTAGCTACAGGAACAAGACCAAGCTGTACACAGTGCCGCTGATGATCTTTAGGCGCAAGCGCCTTAGTAAAGATATCAGCTATGTTGGCACCTGCGGCCAAGTGAACTACGCGGGCCTGGCGGCGCTGCTGTAGCTCGCGCAAGAGGAAGTACCGCAGCTGGATATGCTTCGCTCTGCCCTCAAGCCGAGGCTCCTGACACAGGAGTATCATGGCCCTATTGTCAGCGTACAGGACCGGGGCAGAGCTAGGCCGCTCACCTAAGTCTGTGAGCAAGAAGGTCAGCCAGCGGAGCTCCTGTGCCGCCATGGCACCAGCGTAGATCTCAGCCTCACAGCTAGACTGAGCCACAGATGACAAGCGAGTGGATCTCCAAGAGATAGCACCCGAACCAAGGTTAAAATAGTAGCCCTGCGACGACCTGAGCGTCTCAGAGTCGTCTGCCCAAGAAGCGTCTGTGTGCCCAGTAAGGACCACTGGCCTGCGTCCTCCTAGCACTAACCCCATGCCCGATGTACTAGCAAGATAACGCAAAACCCTCTTAGCGGCAGACCTGTGCTGAGGTCGGTGTCTGCCTGTAGCCACAAAGCGAGCCAGGATGCTGAGAGGGTATGCGAGATCTGGGCGAGTGCAAGTCATCAGGTACATGAGGCAACCCACCAGCTCTGCGTAGGGGCCACTGGGCTCTACTGGCTCCTCAGGAACGGGAGCGGAGAGCCCATGGTCTACAGGTAGAGGTGTGGGCTGTGCGGAGGAGAACTGAAGACCGAACCTCTGAAGGACCTGACGCACCAAGTGTGACTGAGTCAAAGTGATGGTGCGTGCTGCTCTGTCCCTAGAGTTCTGCAGGCCAAGATAGCGACGCAGCTCTCCAAGGTCAGTGCAGGTGTGTCTCTTCAGAAGCTCGGCCTTCACAGAGACGAGTGCGTCCCTGTCAGCAGTAGCGAAGACCAGATCATCTATGTAGGCAAGGATGTAGAACGGAGTCTGGTCGGAACGCACAAACAGCGAGGGGTCAGCAGAGGACGGAAAGAACTGCAGGTCTGCTAACGTGGCCCGCAGCGTGTCGTGCCACTCGCGAGGAGCTTGACGCAGGCCGTAGACCGGGCGCCTGAGAAGCCACTGGGTCCCAGGGGGGAAGGTACCTGTGAAGCCTTGTGGTCGGCGCAGGTAGACCTGCTCGTGTAGGCTGCCCTGAAGAAAGGCAGTAGAGAAGTCGAGGGAGTGAAGCTCATAGTCGTGCTGTGCTGCTACGTGTAGCAGTGCCCGAAGAGTGGTCATCTTCGGGGTCGGGGCGAAGGTCTGGAACAAGTCAACCCCCTCTCGCTGACTGAAACCTCTGGCCACATAGCACGCCTTGAAGACAGGCGGCTCTCCAGGGGGGCGCTTCACCTTGAAGAGCCACCGACCATCGACTACGTTCACCCCAGGCGGGGGAACTGCGTCGACGTAAGTGCCGGTGGACCTCCAAGATGCCATCTCCTGCTCCATGGCAGCTATCCATTGAGAGGCCCAAGGTCCCGATGTGGCATCAGCGTAGGTGCGAGGGGTCGGGATGTCGAAGGCGTCTGGGTCACCCTCAGGGACTAACAGCATGGAGCAGAGATGGGGAGCAGCCTCAGAAACGAAAGGAAGCTCGTACTGCCTGTCCTCTAGGACGTCACTGCCAAGGGCAGGAGCACCCCCGACGTATGGAGGACGGGCAGGGTCAGAGACCAGAGCGGTAGCGTAGTCAAGGCGGCGGGTAGAGGCAAAGTCAGCGACAGCAGCGACAAGCGCGTCAAGGCACGACACAGGAACAGCACGGTCGGTAACAAGAGAGGCAAGGACCCGAGGGACAAGGGGACGAGCGGCACGGAGGTAGTCAGAGAACGGAGGAGGTGCAACAGCAAGGGACGAGGGAGGAGGGGACGGGAGGAGGGGAGGACGAGACGAGCGGAAACAGAGCAACATAGGGTGGGTGGGCAGGACAGGAGAGACGGCGAGCCCAAACGTGAGACGGAGGTGTAGGGTCAGGGGACAGCGGAGGGGACACAGGAGGGGAACGAGGAGGAAGACGGGCCGGAGACAAGTCCGGCGGTGGGAACACAGGACCGTAGACAGGAAGGTCAGCAGGCGGTGGGGGAGACACCGGCACGCGGTCCGGGGAGGGAAGGCCGAGCAGGCGGAGAGCGGAGACCGGCGGCGACGGCTGCTGCGGCTGCTGCGACAGCTGGGCCGGAACCCTTGGACTTGCAGAGGCAGGTCGACCGTCGGCGGAACCCTCAACAGCAGCACCCCCAGAACAAGAACCCCCTCCAACTCGAGCGGCACCCCCGGGAACCGCAGGACGAACACCCTCCTCAACGCCAGCACCCCCAGGGGCCAACGGCGGCAGCGGCGGCGGCGGCGACGGCGGCTGCGGCGGTGGCGGTGACTGCGACTCCGACTGCGACAGCGGCGGCGGCGGCGGCGACAGCGACTGCGGCAGGGAAGGCGGAGACACCGGGGAAGGGGGACACGGCAAGGACAGACCGGGGGTACCACCAGAGTTAGCAGACTCCTCAACGGGGACAACCGACGGGAGGGGAGTAACGTGAGAGACACCAGACGGGGCAGGACGAGGCGGGAGAGGAGCAGCGGCTACCAGGGGAGAGGGAGCCAGTAACAGGGACGGGGCAACCGGGAGACCTCGGTGAGGGAAGCGGTGGTAGAAGGAGACAGACTCGTCAAAGGTGACGTCACGAGAGTGGAGGAAGCGGTGAGACAGCAGGTGGTAGAAAAGCCAGTCAGACGAGTCCAGGGGAAAACCGAGGAAGACACAGGAGACAGTGCGGGCAGTGAGCTTGTCCGTGCCAGAGGCACGAACGTGAGCAAGGCAGCCCTAGACGTGGAACGCAGACGCGTCACCGGGGGACCCGGTCCAAAGGAGGGTCGGCGAAACCTGCGGCCGCTGGGAGTGTGGCCACAGGTTAAGCTGGTGAGCAGCGTAGCGAACAGCGAACGGCCACTGAAAATGGGGGCAATCGGCATGAATCATGGAGGTACGGGCGACCTCCATGACCAAGCCGATGCGGCACTCAGCAACCCCATTCTGCTGTGGCGAGTCCAGCAAGGTGTACGACTGGGTGATGCCCTCCGCATGACAGAACTGTCCAAGCCGACCAGAGGCGAGCTCGCCACCACGGTCAGAGTGGAGACACTACACGGGGAGACCGCGGTGGAGACGCGCAGCCACAACCTACGGGAGAAGAACGTCGGGCTCGGCCTTCCGCTCCAGGGGAAACACCGTGGTGTAGCGCGTGTAGTCGTCGACGAGCACAAGGAAGTAGCACTCACCGCGCGGTCCGGGGACGGGGGCAGGGCCCCAAACGTCCAGGTGCAGGGTCTGAAGGGGGGCAGTAGCACGGCGCAGCGAGGAGGAGTGAGGAGCACGGCGGAGCCGACCCTCGACGCAAGGCGTGCACGGTGGCGCAGTCGAGGGAGGAAGGGCAGGGAGCGACGCGGGGAGACCTAAGACCAGACTGTGCTGGGACATGTGACATAGACGCGGGAGAGCAAAGTGACCTAAGTGGTGGTGCCACAGAAGGGACGGGTGAGTGAGGGACCGACACGAGCAAGCTGCAGCGACCTGGGAGAACGCACCAACCGGGGTGGAAGCGGTGTCTAGGGTAAACAGACCGGACATCGGGTCCCGGAGGAACGTCGCAAGGGGGGAACTTGAGACAGCCTCAGAACAGACAGCGAACCGCTCGTGCCCGGGCAACGTGGTGGTGACGCCGAGGTCCTGGAGACAGCCGACACCAACCAAGTTCCTCGAGAACGAGGGAACGTGGAGGCTTGTAAGGGAGCCCGAGGGAACTGCTGGACAGGGAAGGGACGTAGAACTGCGAGCGACGACAGGACCCGCAGAGGGGTCAGCGAGAGAGACAACAGCAGGCGCAGCAAGCGGCGTGAGCGTGGAATGGTCGCGGAAGAAGCAGGCAGAAGCACCGGAGTCGAGAGTGAAGGACAGCGAACCAGTGGCGGAGGCCGGGGACGGATCCGGTGCAGCGACTAGACTAGGCAAGCTAGGCAGTCCTACGCCTGACGCAGCATGGGAGGCTAAGCTACACAATGGTGCAACACCTAAACTAGAGTACACATGGTAATAAGATCCAGCAACACTAGAAGCGTCAGAATACAAAGCATGCAAAGCAGCACCTATCTGATCCATGTCTAACTCAAAGATCGGCACGCCCTGGCGGAGCAGGCTGTGCCAGTCGGGGAGGTCGGGGGCTGGGCCAAAGCGACGACGAAAGAGATCGTCGAGGCGGCGGAAACAGCGGGCGATCGGGTGCGGGCGGCGGCACAGAGTGCTTCGAAGAGGCCCGGTCTGAAGCTGGTACTGGCAAGTGACAGCACCGGAGCCGCCGGTAGACGCCAAGCTGCGTGGGCCGCCACCACGGCCACTACCTCCGGAGGTGCCGGGCCAGCCAGGCGGGAGACGGGCCCACGGCTGCGGCGACTGCTGCTGGGACGGCGGCTGCTGCTGGGGCGGCGGCTGCGGCTGGGGCTGCTCCTGCTGCAGCTGGGGCTGCTGCTCCTGCCCACCAGTGGTAGTCCCCGCAGGCGGACTACCATCACCACCACCACCACCACCACCACATGCGCCACCACCCCTACCTCCTTGACGACCACGGCCACCGCGGCGCGAGTGCTGCTGCGGGTGGACCGCAACAGCCATCTCGGTGATACGGGTCGCCGTGGCGACCGCAGCCGAAACGTCAATGAACGTGCACTGGGAGGGGGCACAGCCGTGAAAGATAGAGACTGCCGGCGCACCGCTCGACTGAGCGATAGTGCGCTGACGAGTCTCGATCTCGGTGAGGGTGTCCACAAAGGCGGTGAGGGTGAGGTCACCCGGGTGCTGGCTAAGGAAGTGATCGTGAGCACTAGCGAGGCGATCTGGCAGGCGCATGGCGATAAAATAGAGCGTCATGCAGAAACGGGGGGGGAGCGCAGTGAGCTGGGCAGCAGTGCTGGCAGTGCGATAGCGGGTCTCTAGGGCACGCAGGTGAGTGGCAAAGTCTGCAACGGTAGGGAAGGCTACAAGGTCTGGGAACAGCATCGGGAAGAGCAAGCGGCCAGCAGAAGCAGACGCGGGTGTGGAATAGCGAGCAATAACGGCGTCTAAGTAAGCTTTGGCCGTCTCAACAGTAGCAAAACGCGAGCGCTCAGACACAGGGAGGGCGTGACTAATAGCAACCTGAGCTACTGCATCGCGGGAGTCCTAGATCGCACAGGCAAGCGCAGCAGTAGAGAAGGCCTCACGGTCATCAGAGGAGGGACTAGCAGGGAGGGGAGCAGGGGCAGGGGGGCGGGGGAGCAAGCCATCGACATGGACAACTAAAGAGTGGCCATCCTGGCGCTGACCTGTAAGGTGGCGGCGGAGATCGGAGAGCCAGGCGGCGAAGTCAACCGCATGGCCCTCGGCGTCCAGTCGGAGCACGAAGTCAGCCATCGTGCAGGGTCAGCGGCACAGCTCCACAGGAACACAGCGACGCAGGGACACGGCGACAGCACTCTCCAGCACGGCGGCCGCGAGGCGGCCCAGCACTGGCGAGCAGAGTAGACGGAGCCCGAGGTGGCACGGCAGGACGAGCAGGCACGAAGATGGGTCGGGCGGGCAGTGGGAGAGGCCAGGCAGACGCGGCGGGGCCAGGCAGGCGCGGAGGGGCCAGGCAGGCGCGGCGGGGCCAGGCAGGCGCAGCGGGGCCGGGCAGGCGCGGCGGGGCCAGGCAGGCGCGGAGGGGCCTGGCAGGTGCGGCGGGGTCAGGCAAGCGCGGCGGGGCCAGGAAGGCGCGGCAGGGCTAGGCAGGCGCAGAGGGGCCAGGCAGGCACGACGGGGCCAGGCAGGCGCGGCGGGGCCAGGCAGGCGCGGCGGGGCCAGGCAGGTGCGGCGGTGCCAGGGAGGCGCGGCGGGGCCAGGCAGGCGCGGCGGGGCCCAGGACGGGCGCTTGAAGGCGCGACGGGGCCCAGAAGGGGCGTGACTGGGCTAGGAGGCGCGACAGGGCCCAGGAGGGGCGCGACGGAGCCCAGGAGGGGCGCGACGGGGCTAGGAGGCGCGACGGGGCCCAGGAGGGGCGCGACGGGGCCCAGGAGGGGCGCGATGGGGCCCAGGAGGGGCGCGACGGGGCTAGGAGGCATGACGGGGCTAGGAGTGTGCGACAGGGTCCCAGGGGGGGGGGGCCTAGCTAGGGTACGGGCGGAAGCGGTAGGTGGGGGATTCTAACCTACGCGTGATACCATGTTAAAGTAAGAACTGAATTATTGACTAGAAGTGGAAACCTAGAACAAGTACTAGTTGGTTGTACTCACTAGAAGCATACCTCAGTATTCCCTTTATATTCTACATAGCTAAAATGTATAACACTTCATTATTCATTTTTGCGCTACTCTGCTTGTTCATTCATAACAAATGTTTACAAATGTAACATACGAGAAAGGTAGCACCAAGCATGAAAACATCATTTCTGGAGGTGAGCTGGTTACTACTCGAAATTGTAAGCCTGCCAGCCATTCTGCATCACAAAAACTCAGTTCAACCCTTCCTGTGCACAATGGTATCAAAATTGAGAAGTGAATAATGTTGGAGAGAGGGTACACACAGATTATACCTAAGTGTTGTACCCTCTAAGAGGCTACCCTATACAGTCTATACAAACATGACAAATACACATGTGTGACAAATGGTTGGGCCGGATTCTTCGTACTCGTCCTTGGAAATCCACTGCATCACGAAAAAATGAGAAGTCAGATCAGTTGGCACCAGGGAAACATAAAAGGGTGGGGACTTCGTCGTACTCATCATCTACGTCGATGATCTACTCTACGTCGGCTCCACTACCAACGTCGTCACCTGGTTCGAAGGGGAGCTGAAGAGCGACTTAACGCTCACGCTATGCGACTCGATAACTATTCCTTCAACTGTATTCTACAACTGCTTTACACGTCCTATTTCTCTATATATTGATGTATGCTTGTTCCTTTTAATTAATCACTTGCTCTCACATACTAGTGCAAGGGTTCAACTACTCAACTTCCGCTGCACTACTCAAGTATCCTGTACAACTGGACTTAGTCTCTGAAAGATCCTAAGGGCCTTTTCTCAGCCCAATACTGTGTAAGACAGTATTTCGATTCTAACCTTAAGTCGAAAACCAAAAAATTTATGGACCCTTATATGTAAGCCTACCAAAAAAAGTCTTGCCTTACAGGAATGAGTGCTTTGGGGGGGGGAGGCTGATGAAAATGAGTACTTCAATACCTATCCAGGGGCCTGATGGGGAGACGAGGAATGTATCAGACGAAAAAATCCACACTATCTGAATTCTCAGACGGAAATCTACACCTAGTTTGTACTTTCAGACGAAATATTATGGCTTATCTGGACCATCAGACGAATTAATTTAGCCTGTCAAAAAATCAGATCAATGAGAAAACAGGTCTGATTTTCAAACCATCAGACCGATTTCGTATGATATCTGAGACCCTGGCTATGCACAGTACAGTAGGTCGTGGAATAAGGTGGGGAACATAAGGTGACACACCCCCTAGACTGCATAGGGGAACGTCCTAAACAAGCAGCTCAGGGCGGCACTACTAGTCCAACCTCTGAGACAAGGGTCTGAGAGACCAGTCAGAAGGAGTGCAGACAAGGCAAGAACAAGAGCAGGGCGGCACTACTAGTCCAGCCACTGGGAGAGGACACAAGTCCAGTCTGAGTATACATATAAAGGACAGTACAAAGTCAAGGTCCTAGCAAGTGAGAGGCTACAGGAACTAGACCAAGCTGTACACAGTGCCGCTGATGATCTTTAGGCGCAAGCGCCTTCGTAAAGATATCAGCCGTGTTGGCACCTGAGGCCAAGTGTACTACGCGAGCCTGACGTCGCTGCTGTAGCTCACGCAGGAGGAAGTACCGCAGCTGAATGTGCTTCGCTCTGCCCTCGAGTCGAGGCTCCTGACACAGGAGGATCATGGCCCTGTTGTCAGCGAACAGGACCGGGGCAGAGCTAGGCCGCTCACCTAAGTCAGTGAGCAAGAAGGTCAGCCAGCGGAGCTCCTGTGCCGCCATGGCACCAGCGTAGATCTCAGCCTCACAGCTGGACTGCGCAACAGACGAGGAGCGGGTAGCTCTCCACGAGACGGCACCTGAGCCAAGGCTGAAGCAGTAGCCCTGGGTAGACCTGAGGGTCACAGCGTCGTCTGTGTGTCCAGTAAGGACCACTGGCCTGCGTCCTCCTAGCACTAACCCCATGCCCGATGTACTAGCAAGATAACGCAGAACCCTCCTAGCGGCAGACCAGTGCTGCGGTCGATGTCTGCCTGTGGCCACAAAACGAGCCAGGATGCTGAGAGGGTATGCGAGATCTGGGCGAGTGCAAGTCATCAGGTACATGAGGCAACCCACCAGCTCTGCGTAGGGGCCGCTGGGCTCTACTGACTCCTCAGAAACTGGAGCAGAGAGTCTATGGTCTACAGGCAGAGGGGTGGGCTGTACAGAGGAGAACTGAAGGCCGAACGTCTGAATGACCTGGCGCACCAAGTGTGACTGAGTCAGGGTGATGGTGCACGCTGCTCTGTCCCTGGAGATCTGCAAGCCAAGGTAACGGCGCAGTTCTCCAAGGTCAGTGCAGGTGTGTCTCTTCAGCAGCTCTGCCTTCACTGAGGCCAGTGCGTCCCTGTCTGCTGTGGCAAAGACCAGGTCGTCGACGTAAACAAGGATGTAGAACGGAGTCTGGCCAGCACGAACGAAGAGTGAAGGGTCTGCGGAAGACGGAAAGAACTGCAGGTCAGCAAGCGTAGCACGGAGAGTGTCGTGCCACTCACGGGGAGCCTGGCGCAGGCCGTAGACGGGGCGCCGCAGGAGCCACTGGGTCCCAGGAGGGAAGGTGCCAGTAAAGCCCGGAGGGCGACGTAGGTAGACCTGCTCGTGTAGGCTGCCCTGAAGGAAGGCAGTGGAGAAGTCGAGGGAGTGAAGCTCGTAGTCACGCTGAGCAGCTAGGTGTAACAGAACCCGAAGAGTAGTCATCTTCGGGGTCGGAGCGAAGGTCTGGAAGAAGTCCACCCCCTCGCGCTGACTGAAGCCTCTAGCCACATAGCGCGCCTTGAACACAGGCGGCTCTCCAGGAGGGCGCTTCACCTTGAAGAGCCAGCGGCCATCGACTAGATTCACCCCAGGCGGGGGAACTGCGTCGACGAAGGTGCCGGTGGATCTCCAAGATGCCATCTCCTGCTCCATGGCAGCTATCCACTGCGAGGCCCAGGGTCCCGAGGTCGCCTCAGCGTAAGTGCGAGGGGTCGGGATGTCGAAAGCGTCTGGGTCACCCTCAGGGACTAGCAGCATGGAACAGAGATGGGGAGCAGCCTCGGAGAGGAAAGCAAGCTCGAACTGGCGGTCCTCCAGGACGTCACTGCCAAGGGCAGGAGCACCCCCGACAGACGGAGGACAGGCAGGGTCAGAGACCAGAGCGGAGGCGTAGTCAAGGCGGCGGGTAGAGGCGAAGTCAGCGACAGCAGCGACAAGGGCGTCAAGGCACAAGGCCGGAACAGACGGGTCGGTAACGAGAGAGGCAAGGACTCGAGGAACAAGAGGACGAGCGGCACGAAGGTAGTCAGACAGCGGGGGGGGTGCAACAACAAGGGAGGACGGAGGAGGCGACGGCAGAAAGGGAGGACGAGACGCGTGGGAACGAAGCAACATAGGGTGGGAGCGCAGGACAGGCGAGGCAGGACGAGCACGGGAGGGACGGTGAGACCAGACGTGCGACGGAGGAGTCAGGTCAGGAGACAGAGGAGGGGACACAGGAGGGGAACGAGGGGGGAGACGGGCCGGGGACGAGTCCGGCGGAGGGAAAACAGGGCCGTAGACAGGAAGAGGAGGAGACGGTCGGGGAGGAACCGACGCAGGGTCGGGGAACGGCAGGCCGAGCAGGTGAAGGGCTGACACCGGCGGGGACTGCTGCTGCGGCGGCACAACGGCGACACCGGGACCGCAAGCTGCTCCGCGGCTACCCCCGGCACTCTCCACACCAGCACCCCCAGAGGGACCACCCCCAGGGCTACCGGGACGAGCACCCCCAGAGTCAGCGAACGAGTGCTGCGACGGCGGCGGCGGCGGCAACGACGGCTGCAGCGGCGGCAGAGGCGGTGGAGGAGGGGACTGGGGAGGGGACGCAAGGGGAGGGGCGGCTGGCGAGGACTGCACAGGAAGGCCACCAGAGTCAGAAGACTCCTCAACCGGGTCCACCGACGGAAGGGGGGTGACGTGGGACACACCAGAGGGGGCGGGACGGGGAGGAGGAGGAGGAGGGGCAGGGACTACCGGGGAAGGAGGAACCAGGAACAGGGGGGGGGTAACCGGGGGACCGCGGTGGGGGAAGCGACGGTAGTAGGAGACGGACTCGTCAAAGGTGACGTCACGAGAGTGAAAGAAGCGGTGAGACGGCGGGTGGTAAAAGTGCCAGTCGGACGCGTCAAGGGGAAAACCGAGGAAGACGCAGGGAAGGGTGCGGGCAGTGAGCTTGTCCGTGCCGGAGGCACGGACGTGAGCAAGGCAGCCCCAGACGTGGAACGCAGACGCGTCACCAGGAGACCCAGTCCAAAGACGGGTCGGCGAAACCTGTGGCTGCTGAGGGTGCGGCCACAGGTTAAGCTGGTGAGAAGCGTAGCGCACAGCGAACGGCCACAGAAAATGGGGTGCACCGGCATGGATCATGGAGGTGCGAGCCACCTCCATGACCAAACCGATGCGTCGCTCAGCGACCCCATTCTGCTGTGGGGAGTCCGGTAGGGTGAACGTCTGAGTGATGCCCTTCGCACGACAAAAGCGACCAAGGACACCTGAGGCAAACTCGCCACCACGGTCGGAGTGAAGACGCAAGACAGGGAGACCGCGGTGGACACGCGCAGAGACAAGCCAGGGGATGAGAGCGCCAGGCACATCGGCCTTGCGCTCCAGGGGAAAGACAGTGGTGTAACGAGTGAAGTCGTCGACAAGCATAAGGAAGTAGCGCTCTCGACGCGGCCCAGGGACAGGGGCGGGGCCCCAGACGTCCAAGTGCAGGGTCTGCAACGGCGCGGCGGTAGGGGGAAACGAGGAGGAGTGAGGGGCACGGCGAAGCCGACCCTCGACACAAGGCGTGCAAGGTGGGGCTGGGGAGGAGGGAAACGCGGGGAGAGAACCTGGGAGACCAAGGACAAGACCGTGCTGAGACATGTGACGCAGACGCGGGAGCGCAGGGTGACCTAGGCGGTGGTGCCAAAGGAGGGTCGGGTGAGTGAGGGACCGACAGGAGCAGGCGGCAGCAACCTGGATGAGCGCCCCAGCCGGGGGGGTCACGGTGTCCAGAGTGAACAGGCCGGACACCGGGTCCCGAGGGAACGTGGACAGGGGGGCACCAGTGGCGGCCTCGGTACAGACAGCATACCGCTCGTAACCAGGGAACGTAGTGGTGACGCCAAGGTCCTGGAGGCAACGGACACCAACTAGGTTCCTGGAGAACGAGGGGATATGCAGACCTGTAAGAGAGCCCGAAGGAACCGCCGGACAGGGAAGGGTGGTGGAACTGCGGGCGACTACCGGACCGCCGGAGGGGTCAGCAAGGGAAACGGCAGCAGGGACAGGAAGCGGCGTCAGGGTGGTGGAGTCGCGGAAGAAACACCGAGAAGCACCAGAGTCCAAGGTGAAGGAAAGCGAAGCAGAGGCGTCTGGCGACGGAGCCGGGCGGGTGCGACAGGGCCGGGCCGGTGCGACGGGGCCGGGCGGGCGCGATGGGGCCGGGCGGGCGCGTCAGGGCCGGGCCGGTGCTACGGGGCCGGGCGAGCGGGACGGCGGCCGGGCGGGTGCAACGGGGCCGGGCGGCTGCGACGGGGCCGGGCAGGGTGCGACGGGGCCGAGCGGGCGCGACGGGTCCGGGCGGGGGCGACGGGGCCGGAAGGCGTGACGGGGCCCAGGAGGGGCGCGACGGGGCCCAGAGGGGGGCGTTACAGGGCCCAGGAGGGGCGCGACAGGGGCCCAGGAGGGGCGCTACGGGGCCCAGGAGGGGCGCGACGGGGCCCAGGAGTGGCGCGACGGGGCCCAGGAGGGGCACTACGGGGCCCAGGAGGGGCGCGACGGAACCCTGGAGGGGCGCTACGGGGCCCAGGAGGGGCGCTACGGGGCCCAGGAGGGGCGCGACGGGGCCCAGGAGGGGAGCTACGGGGCCCAGGAGGGGCACGACGGGGCCCAGGAGGGGCACGACGGGGCCCAGTAGGGGCGCGACGGAACCCAGGAGGGGCGCTACGGGGCCCAGGAGGGGCGCGACGGGGCCCAGGAGGGGCACTACGGGGCCCAGGAGGGGCGCGACGGAACCCAGGAGGGGCGCTACGGGGCCCAGGAGGGGCGCGACGGGGCCCAGGAGGGGCGCTACGGGGCCCAGGAGGGGCGCGACGGGGCCTAGGAGGGGCGCTACGGGACCCAGGAGGGGCGCGACGGGGCCCAGGGGGGGCGCTATGAGGCCCAGGAGGGGCGCTACAGGGCCTAGGAGGGGCGCGACGGGGCCTGGGAGAGGCGCGACGGGGCCCAGTGAGGGGTGCGACGGGGCCCAGGATGGGGCGTGACGGGGCTGGGGGGGTCGCGACGGGGCTAGGGGCTAGAGGGGTAAGCGGAAGCGGTAGGTGGGGGGGATCCTACCTACGCGTGATACCATATCAAAATTGAGAAGTGAATAATGTTGGAGAGAGGGTATACACAGATTATACCTAAGTGTTGTACCCTCTAAGAGGCTACCCTATACAGTCTATACAAACATGACAAATACACATGTTTGACAAATGGTTGGGCCGGATTCTTCGTACTCGTCGTTGGAAATCCACTGCATCACGAAAAAATGAGAAGTCAGATCAGTTGGCACCAGGGAAACATAAAAGGGTGGGGACTTCGTCGTACTCATCGTCTACGTCGATGATCTACTCTACGTCGGCTCCACTACCAACGTCGTCACCTGGTTCGAAGGGGAGCTGAAGGGCGACTTAACGCTCACGCTATGCGACTTGATAACTGTTCCTTCAAATGTATTCTACAACTGCTTTACACGTCCTATTTCTCTATATATTGCTGTATGCTTGTTCCTTTTAATTAATCACTTGCTCTCACATACTAGTGCAAGGGTTCAACTACTCAACTTCCGCTGCACTACTCAAGTATCCTGTACAACTGGACTTACTCTCTGAAAGATCCTAAGGGCCTTTTCTCAGCCCAATACTGTGTAAGACAGTATTTCGATTCTAACCTTAAGTCGAAAACCAAAAAAATTATGGACCCTTATACCGTAATCCCCCGTATATAACACCCGCCGAAATAGTCACTCCGCGGGTGGTTTATGCGGGGGAGAGCTTATGATAGGGTGAATTTAAGAGAGCACCCGCTTTTCGGGGGTTGCATTTTAGATAACACCCTCCTCGTTTTATGCAGCAAAGAACAGTATTTCGTAGTTTTTCAAGCTCAGCTCGATTGAAAAAAAAAACGAACAGGATGAAAAACGCAATGTCAACTACCATTAGCAGCGAAAAAACGGGCAGAAACATCAACACAAGTTGCAGCGCGAAATGGAAATGTCAGCAAAGGTCAAGACTCGGGAGGATTTCGACCGTCGAATTCGCGGATTCTGTTGTGATTTGACGGTCAGAATCCTCCCGAGCGAAATCCTCCCGTCGAAGTCGCGGATTCTGTCGCGATCATGACGGTCGCAGGTGCCGCACAAACCTGGCCCTAACTATAGCACTCAGCAGGGATTGGCCAACGACGATTGGTTTGTGAGTTTCGTCGTAGCGGATGCTGTACCTCGCTAACAGTCGCTCCGCGCAGTTTTGAACACACATGGCCTAAAACACTCAAATTCAAATTGCATTTTACATAACACATGGGCACTATATTTTTCCGGGCCACTGTTAACACCCAGTCATTTTTTTAGTGAATTTTTATATACACCATAGGGTGTTATATACGGGGGATTACGGTATGTAAGCCTACCAAAAAAAGTCTTGCCTTACAGGAATGAGTGCTTTGGGGGGGGGGAGGCTGATGAAAATGAGTACTTCAATATCTATCCAGGGGCCTGATGGGGAGACAAGGATGTTAACGTAGAAACGAATGATTACTAGAGGTGGAAACCTAGAACAAATACTAGTTGGTTGTACTCACTAGAAGCATACCTCAGTCTAGCCTATAACTTCTACATAGATAATATGTATAAGTTGACACACCCCCTAGGCTAGACAAGGGGTGAAACTAAACAAGAAGCAAACAGCTCAGGGCGGCACTACTAGTCCAACCACTGAGGCAGGGGTCTGGAGACCAGTCAGCAAGAATACAACCAAAACTGAAGCAAGCCAGGGTGGCACTACTAGTCCAGCCACTGGAGGTAAGGCCACAAGGCCAGTCTGACAAGCATATATAATAGAGAGTACACAATCAGGATCCTAACAGGGGAGCAGCTATAGGAACAAGACCAAGCTGTACACAGTGCCGCTGATGATCTTTAGGCGCAAGCGCCTTAGTAAAGATATCAGCTGTGTTGGCACCTGAGGCCAAGTGAACTACGCGGGCCTGGCGGCGCTGCTGTAGCTCGCGCAGGAGGAAGTACCGCAGCTGGATATGCTTCGCTCTGCCCTCAAGCCGAGGCTCCTGACACAGGAGTATCATGGCCCTGTTGTCAGCGTACAGGACCGGGGCAGAGCTAGGCCGCTCACCTAAGTCTGTGAGCAAGAAGGTCAGCCAGCGGAGCTCCTGTGCCGCCATGGCACCAGCGTAGATCTCAGCCTCACAGCTAGACTGAGCCACAGACGACGAGCGAGTGGATCTCCAAGAGATAGCACCCGAACCAAGGCTGAAACAGTAGCCCTGCGACGACCTGAGCGTCTCAGCGTCGTCTGCCCAAGAAGCGTCTGTGTGCCCAGTAAGGACCACTGGCCTGCGTCCTCCTAGCACTAACCCCATGCCTGATGTACTAGCAAGATAACGCAAAACCCTCTTAGCGGCAGACCAGTGCTGAGGTCGGTGTCTGCCTGTAGCCACAAAGCGAGCCAGGATGCTGAGAGGGTATGCGAGATCTGGGCGAGTGCAAGTCATCAGGTACATGAGGCAACCCACCAGCTCTGCGTAGGGGCCACTGGGCTCTACTGGCTCCTCAGGAACGGGAGCAGAGAGCCCATGGTCTACGGGTAGAGGTGTGGGCTGTGCGGAGGAGAACTGAAGACCGAACCTCTGAAGGACCTGACGCACCAAGTGTGACTGGGTCAGAGTGATGGTGCGTGCTGCTCTGTCCCTAGAGATCTGCAGGCCAAGATAGCGACGCAGCTCTCCAAGGTCAGTGCAGGTGTGTCTCTTCAGCAGCTCAGCCTTCACAGAGGCCAGTGCGTCCCTGTCAGGAGTAGCGAAGACCAGGTCGTCTACGTAGGCAAGGATGTAGAACGGAGTCTGGCCGGAACGCACAAACAGTGAAGGGTCAGCAGAGGACGGAAAGAACTGCAGGTCTGCTAACGTGGCACGTAGCGTGTCGTGCCACTCGCGGGGAGCCTGACGCAGGCCGTAGACCGGGCGCCTGAGAAGCCACTGGGTCCCAGGGGGGAAGGTACCAGTGAAGCCCTGTGGTCGGCGCAGGTAGACCTGCTCGTGTAGGCTGCCCTGAAGAAAGGCAGTAGAGAAGTCGAGAGAGTGAAGCTCGTAGTCACGCTGTGCTGCTACGTGTAGCAGCGCCCGAAGAGTGGTCATCTTCGGGGTCGGGGCGAAGGTCTGGAAGAAGTCAACCCCCTCGCGCTGACTGAAACCTCTGGCCACGTAGCGCGCCTTGAAGACAGGCGGCTCTCCAGGGGGGCGCTTCACCTTGAAGAGCCACCGACCATCGACTACGTTCACCCCAGGCGGGGGAACTGCGTCGACGTAAGTGCCGGTGGATCTCCAGGATGCCATCTCCTGCTCCATGGCAGCTATCCACTGAGAGGCCCAAGGTCCCGAGGTGGCCTCAGCGTAGGTGCGAGGGGTCGGGATGTCGAAGGCGTCTGGGTCACCCTCAGGGACTAACAGCATGGAGCAGAGATGGGGAGCAGCCTCGGAAAGGAAAGCCAGCTCGTACTGCCTGTCCTCTAGGACGTCACTGCCAAGGGCAGGAGCACCCCCGACGGACAGAGGACGGGCAGGGTCAGAGACCAGAGCGGTAGCGTAGTCAAGGCGGCGGGTAGAAGCGAAGTCAGCGACAGCAGCGACAAGCGCGTCAAGGCGCGAGACAGGAACAGCAGGGTCGGTAACAAGAGAGGCAAGGACCCGAGGGACAAGGGGACGAGCAGCACGGAGGTAGTCAGAGAACGGAGGAGGTGCAACAGCAAGGGACGAGGGAGGAGGGGACGGGAGGAGGGGAGGACGAGACGAGTGGGAACGGAGCAACATAGGGTGGGTGGGCAGGACAGGAGAGACGGGACGAGCACGGGAGGGACGGCGAGCCCAAACGTGAGACGGAGGGGTAGGGTCAGGGGACAGCGGAGGAGACACAGGAGGGGAACGAGGAGGAAGACGGGCCGGAGACGAGTCTGGCGGCGGGAACACAGGACCGTAGACAGGGAGGTCAGGAGGCGGTGGGGGAGACACCGGCGCGCGGTCCGGGGAGGGAAGGCCGAGCAGGCGGAGAGCGGAAACCGGCGGCGACGGCTGCTGTGGCGGCGACGACGGTTGGGCCGGAACTCTCGGACCAGCAGAGGCAGAACGACCGTCGGCAGAACACTCAACAGCAGCACCCCCAGAACCAACACCCCAAGAGCGAGAACCCCCTCCAACACCAGCGGCACCCCCAGAAGCCGCAGGACGAACACCCTCCTCCACACCAGCACCCCCAGGGGCCGAGAGCAGCGGCGGCAGTGGCGGCGACAGCGGCGACGGCTGCGGCGGCGACGGCGACGGCGGCGGCAGCGGGGTCGGCGACTGCGACAGTGGGGGCGGAGGCACTGGGGAAGGGGGACGCGGCAAGGACGGACCGGGGGTACCACCAGAGTCAGCAGACTCCTCAACGGGGACAACCGACGGGAGGGGAGTGACGTGGGAGACACCAGACGGGGCAGGACGAGGCGGGAGAGGGGCAGGGGCTACCGGGGGAGAGGGAGCAAGGAAAAGGGGGGGGGCAACTGGGAGACCTCGGTGAGGGAAGCGGCGGTAGAAGGAGACGGACTCGTCAAAGGTGACGTCACGAGAGTGGAGGAAGCGGTGAGACGGCGGGTGGTAGAAAAGCCAGTCAGACGAGTCCAGGGGGAAACCGAGGAAGACACAGGGGACAGTGCGGGCAGTGAGCTTGTCCGTGCCAGAGGCACGAACGTGAGCAAGGCAGCCCCAGACGTGGAACGCAGACGCGTCACCGGGGGACCCGGTCCAAAGGAGGGTCGGCGAAACCTGCGGCCGCTGGGAGCGTGGCCACAGGTTAAGCTGGTGAGCCGCGTAGCGAACAGCGAACGGCCACAGAAAATGGGGGGCATCGGCATGGATCATGGAGGTACGGGCGACCTCCATGACCAAGCCGATGCGGCGCTCAGCAACCCCATTCTGCTGTGGCGAGTCCGGCAACGTGTACGACTGGGTGATGCCCTCCGCACGACAGAACTGTCCAAGCCGACCAGAGGCGAACTCGCCGCCACGGTCGGAGTGGAGACACAACACGGGGAGACCGCGGTGGAGACGCGCAGCTACAACCCACGGGAGAAGAACGTCGGGCACGTCGGCCTTCCGCTCCAGGGGAAACACCGTGGTGTAGCGCGTGTAGTCGTCAACGAGCACAAGGAAGTAGCGCTCACCGCGCGGTCCGGGGACGGGGGCAGGGCCCCAAACGTCCAAGTGCAGGGTCTGAAGGGGGGCAGTAGCAGGACGCAACGAGGAGGAGTGAGGAGCACGGCGGAGCCGACCCTCGACGCAAGGCGTGCACGGTGGCGCAGTCGAGGGAGGAAGGGCAGGGAGCGACGCGGGGAGACCTAAGACAAGACCGTGCTGGGACATGTGACGCAGACGCGGGAGAGCAGGGTGACCTAAGCGGTGGTGCCAGAGAAGGGAGGGGTGAGTGAGGGACCGACACGAGCAAGCTGCAGCGACCTGGGAGGACGCACCAACCGGGGGGGAAGCGGTGTGTAGGGTAAACAGACCGGACACCGGGTCCCGGGGGAACGTCGCAAGGGGGGAACCTGAGACAGCCTCAGAACAGACAGCGAACCGCTCGTGCCCGGGGAACGTGGTGGTGACGCCGAGGTCCTGGAGACAGCCGACACCAACCAGGTTCCTGGAGAACGAGGGAACGTGGAGGCCAGTAAGGGAGCCCGAGGGAACTGCCGGACAGGGAAGGGACGTAGAACTGCGCGCGACGACCGGACCCGCAGAGGGGTCAGCGAGAGAGACAACAGCAGGTGCAGCAAGCGGCGTGAGCGTGGAACGGTCGCGGAAGAAGCAGGCAGAAGCACCAGAGTCGAGAGTGAAGGACAGCGACGCAGTGGCGGAGGCCGCGGACGGAGCCGGTGCAGCGACTAGACTAGGCAACCTAGGCAGTCCTACGCCTGTCGCAGCAGGGGAAGCTAAGCTACACAAGGGTGAAACACCTAAACTAGAGTACACATGGTAGTAAGATCCATCAACACTAGAAGCGTCAGCATACAAAGCATGCAAAGCAGCACCTATCTGATCCATGTCTAACTCAAAGATCGGCACGCCCTGGCGGAGCAGGCTGTGCCAGTCAGGGAGGTCCGGGGCCGGGCCAAAGCGACGACGAAAAAGATCGTCGAGGCGGCGGAAACAGTGGGCGGTCGGGTGCGGGCGGCGGCACAGAGTGCCGCGGAGAGGCCCGGTCTGAAGCTGGTACTGGCAGGTCACAGCACTGGAGCCGCTGGTAGACGCCAAGCTGCGCGGGCCGCCACCACGGCCACCGCCTCCGGAGGTGCCGGGCCAACCAGGCGGGAGACGAGCCCACGGCTGCGGCGGGTGCTGCTGGGACGGCGGCTGCGGCTGGGGCTGGTCCTGCTGCTGCTGGGACTGCTGCTCCTGCCCACCGGTGGTAGTCCCCTCAGGCGGACTACCGTCACCACCACCACGACCACTACCACCTGCGTCACCACCCCTACCTCCCTGGCGGCCACGGCCACGGCCACCGCGACGCGAGCGCTGCTGCGGGTGGACAGCAGCAGCCGTCTCGGTAAGAGGGGTCGCCGTGGCGACCGCAGCCGAAACGTCAGTGAACGTGCACGGGGATGGGGCACAACCGTGAAAGATAGAGACTGCCGGCGCACCGCTCGACTGAGCGATAGTGCGCTGGCGAGTCTCGATCTCAGTGAGGGTGTCGACAAAGGCGGTCAGGGTGAGGTCACCCGGGTGCTGGCTAAGAAAGTGGTCGCGAGCACTAGCGAGGCGGTCTGGCAGGCGCATAGCGATAAAATAGAGCGTCATGCAGAAAGGAGGGGGGAGCGCAGTGAGCTGGGCAGCAGTGCTGGCAGTGCGATAGCGAGTCTCTAGGGCACGCAAATGAGTGGCAAAATCTGCGACAGTAGGGAAGGCAGCCAGGTCTGGGAACAGCATCGGAAAGAGCAAGCGGCCAGCAGAAGCGGAGGCAGGGGTGGAATAGCGAGCAATAACGGCGTCTAAATAAGCTTTGGCCGTTTCAACAGTAGCAAAACGCGAGCGCTCAGACATAGGGAGGGCGTGACTAATAGCAACCTGAGCTACTGCATCGCGTGAGTCCCAGACCGCACAGGCCAGCGCAGCAGTAGAGAAAGCCTCACGGTCATCAGAGGAGGGGTCAGCAGGGAGGGGAGTAGGTGCAGGGGGACGGGGGAGCAAGCCATCAGCATGGACAACCAGAGAGTGGCCATCCTGGCGCTGACCTGTAAGCTGGCGGCGAAGATCGGAGAGCCAGGCGGCGAAGTCAACCGCGTGGCCCTCAGCGTCCAGGCGGAGCACAAAGTCAGCCATCGTGCAGGGTCAGCGGCACAGCTCCTCAGCGACACAGCGGCACAGCTCCTCAGCGGCACAGGAGCACAGCGGCGCGGGGACACGGCGGCAGCACTCTCCAGTAGGGCAGCAGCTAGGCGTCCCAGCGCAGGCAAGCAGAAGACACAGGGCCCGAGAGGACACGGCAGGCCGAGCAGGGGAGGCGGGCAGGTGCTCTGGGGCCAGGCTGGTGCTGGGAGGGGCCTGGCTGGTGCTGCTGGGGCCGGTCGGGCACGAGGAGGGGCCGGGCAGCGCTGAGGAGAGGCCGGGCGGCGCTAGGAAGGGGCCGGGCGGCACTAGGAGGAGGCCGGGCGGCACTAGGAGGAGGCCGAGCGGCACTAGGAGGAGGCCAGGCGGGCGAGCGCTAACAGCAGGCGCGACAGGGGCCAGCGGGCGCGACGGGGCCTAAGGGGCGCGACGGGGCCCAGCGGGCACGACGGGGCCCAGGGGGGGCGCGACGGGGCCGAGGAGGCGCGACGGGGACCAGCGGGCACGACGGGGCCCAGGGGGGCCGCGACGGGGCCTAACGGGCGCGACGGGGCCCAGGGTGGGCGCGACGGGGCCTAGCAGGCGCGACGGGGCCTAGGAAGCGCGAAGGGGCCCAGCGGGCGCGACGGGGCCTAGGAGGGGCGCGACGGGGCCGAACGGGCGCGACGGGGCCCAGAGGGGGTGGACGCGACGGGGCTTAGGAGGCGCGACGATGCCTAGGAGGCACGACGGGGCTCAGCGGGCTCGACGGGGCCCATGGGGGGCGCGACGGGGCCTAGGAGGCGCAACGGGGCCCAGCGGGGGCGCGTTAGGGCCTAGGGGTCGCGACGGGACCCAGTGGGCGCGACGGGGCCCAGGGGGAGCGCGACGGGGCCTAGGAGGCGCGACGGGGCCCAGCGGGCACGACGGGGCCCAGGGGGGGCGCGACGGGGCCTAACGAGCGCGACGGGGCCCAGGGGGGGCGCGACAGGGCCTAGGGGGCGCGACGGGGCCTAGGAGGCGCGACGGGCGGAAGCGGTAGGCGGGGGGATCCTAACCTAAGCGTGATACCATGTTAACGTAGAAACGAATGATTACTAGAGGTGGAAACCTAGAACAAATACTAGTTGGTTGTACTCACTAGAAGCATACCTCAGTCTAGCCTATAACTTCTACATAGATAATATGTATAAGTTGACAAAGGAATGTATCAGACGAAAAAATCCACACTATCGAAAATATCAGACAGAAATCTACACCTAGTTTGTACTTTCAGACGAAATATTATGGCTTATCTGGACGATCAGACGAATTAATTTAGCCTGTCAAAAAATCAGATGAATGAGAAAACAGGTCTGATTTTCAAACCATCAGACCGATTTCGTATGATATCTGAGACCCTGGCTATGCACAGTACAGTAGGTCGTGGAATAAGGTGGGGAACATAATGGATGTGTAGGTTCGTTCACAACTAGCAGGATTCTGATGAATGCAAATCGGAATACAAGTGGTCTACAAATGTGCCACATACGAGAAAGGTGGCACCACGCATGAAAACATCATTTCCTAAGGTGCAGCTGGTTACTACTCCAAATTGAAAGCCTGCCAGCCATACGTCATCACAATATGGCACATCAACCCTTCCTGTGCACAATGGATGAGCCAGACTCTTCATACTCGCCCTTGGAAATCCACTGCATCAGGAGAAATGAAAAGTCAGATCATAAAGGGAAACATACAAGGAATAATGTAAAAAGGCCAATATGCTCACCTTGAAGTTGCTCTGAGACGCAATCATAGATCCACCAATCCAGGTAAGGTACTTCCGCTTAGCTGGAGCAATAACCTCAACCTTCATGGTGCTTGGAGCAAGCTTGGTGATCTCCGTCGCCAAACGATCAGCGAGTCCAGGGAACATTGTAGTACCACCGCTTAGCACAATGTTGCTGTACAAGTCCTTCCTGATGTCGCCGTCACACTTCATGGTGGATTCGTAGCACAACTCGTGGATACCTAGGCCTTCCTTGCCAAGCATCGAGGGTTTGAACAGCGGTTCTGGGCACATGAAGCGCGCGTTACTAAGAGTAA
The DNA here is from genome assembly GCA_027943415.1 of Closterium sp. NIES-67. Classification (NCBI taxonomy): domain Eukaryota; kingdom Viridiplantae; phylum Streptophyta; class Zygnematophyceae; order Desmidiales; family Closteriaceae; genus Closterium; species Closterium sp. NIES-67. Next base: position 60,958 of record BQMB01001455.1, on the reverse strand, counting down.
CCACCTGGCCATCAGGAAGCTCGTAGCTCTTCTCAAAAGAGGACGAGTTCTGTGCATCAGCATGCAGCTCCGCCTCATAATCCATGGCAACGAATGCGAGATTCTCCTTGATAGCCCTCGCACTGTCCCGCTCAGCAGAGTAACCTTTCTCAAGCAGGGTCTTCAGCAGGTAGTCAGACAAATCAAAACCACCAATATCCACACTAAGAACTGCATCCGTCAGCGCTTGACCCTCAAATATGGGGACAGCGTGTGTCACACTTTTACCCGAGTCCAGAACAAGACCTGAAAACGAATAAGCGATTAGCAGCAGAGACAGGGCGAAAGCGGCAGCGCAAGAAAACAGCAGACGTCCAACTTACCCGTGGTGCGGCCGCTGGCATACAGAGAGAGCACAGCCTGAATGGCGACAGCCATTGCCGGCACATTGAAAGTCTCAAACATCATCTGCGTCATCATCTCTCGATTCGCATGAGGATTCAGAGGAACTTCAGTCAGGAGCACCGGACGCTCCTCTGGAGTGACACGAAGCTCGTTGTAGAAAGTGTGGTGCCAAACCATTTCCATGTCATTATAGTTCGTCACAATGCCTGGAATGTAAACTCATGAAGGTCATAAGCCAGACGTGAAAATGAAAACCTCCGCAGTTCATTGAACAGCCTCGTTAAAAAGCTCACCGCGATCAATCGGACACCTCAGCGTCAACAGTCCACGCTTGGACTGCGCATCGTCGCCAACGTAAGCATCCTTGACATCCCTTCCTACCATCGAACCCGACGTTCTAGGACGACCAACAATGGTCGGGAACACAGCACGCGGCGCATCATCTCCGGCAAATCCGGCCTGGAAGGGGGTTTACGATAAATTAGATGGAAGCCACGAGAAGGATAAAACGACAATGCCAATGCCACTCACCTTCACCGTATCGGATCCGTTGTCGCACACAACGGCCGGAAGAACTTCGTCGGCCATATTGAAATTGAACAGCTCCTAAAATGCTGTACGTCTCACAGCAAAGGGCGGAGGAAAAGTAATCCCACAAATCTACATTAATCCTCACAGACTGACACATGCAGCCGGCTTTTACGGGTTTGCATACAGAATGATGATTGACAAGCTAAATCTACCACAAGCAACAACATAAAACGCAGATCGTAGTCGTGCTCACCAGATGCGGAAGTGGTGAAGATAGAAAGCGGAGCCGAAGGAGGAGACGGAGGCGGAGATGGAAGATGGAAATGCGTGAATAGAACTACGAGCTACTGAGGTAATAAACGTGGAGACTCAACGACGTCCCCCGCTTCCTGTTTCTCTTCGGAGAACAAGGGCAGGATCTTTTTCGGCAACCACCCACGCCACCAAGCCACGGGCCCATCCAATAAACGGGAACATCGAAAAGTCTCTGGTACCCCACAAAATCAAGAAACCTTCTCTTCCGTTCAGCAGGCACGGTGGAGAGGCTTCCGCGGCCGGCAAATTGAGGCTGCCCGTCCGTACAACTAATTGCTCTTATCAACCATCCCCCCCAAAAATAGGAGGTAACGCGGGACTCTAGTACCGCGGAAGCGGCTCTAAATGTCTGGCACAGTTAATGTGCCCCTGCGCGCTGTGCCCCTCGAGTGAATTCTTCTCCCTGTGCGCTGGCACACGTGCGAGATGTGCTGGTGACCGCATAATACACGGTGCCTGCGTTATTTTCACACCCAGTATTTTCACACGGGGTGCCACAGAGAGTACTCACCCCCCGAAAGCAGCTCCTGAAGACCAGATCCAGATACCCTTGAAGACCTTTCAGAACTTGGGTTTCTATACGCAACATTTACTGCTCGATTTAGTGTTTCTCGAGTCAAGAAACCTGACGTCAGCTTAGACAGTGCTCAAAGTTTTTCCCGTGTAGAGTCTGCCAAGCTCGTGTAGAGTCTGCCAAGGTTAGGCCATAGGAGCAAGGGGGTACTGTCTACGCACTCAGAGATGGTCAGGATAGAAACAAAAGTTTTTCTGCCGCCCAGTTTCAGGGTGTGAAATTACCGCGGGCTAGGTTGTACATAACTTGGATTGGCTGGCGTGACTTATGCTGCCAAAAAGGATCGAGCACGATCTGTCAGACATGATATCCAGTGAACCGCCCATTCATTAGATGCCACGCATTTATCTACAGACCCATTGATTCGAACACACGGGCAAGGACTCAGCCTAAAGAGGCCCACAGGTCCACAAGACTCACCTCATCTGATACTGAGACCCCCAAACGTGCAGACGGGACGTTCTCAGGCCATAGACTGTTGCCCGAGAAACGCAAAAGAAACAACAACGGTCACCCGCTTTAGACTGGAAAATGCCAGCTAGGTAACCAGACTACCCTTTATTGGCCCGTTTCGCCCGCAAAAGATTTGTGCTTGACTCTAAAGTAGCCGTCCGAAAAACAAACTAGGCCTAAAAAAAAACACGTGTACCCACAGCAGTCAGCACCCCGCCTTGCAACGCCGTTCGTCGTTCCTGATGTCCTTTTCCCAGCCCACTCCTGATACTCGTTCCTGATGTCCTTTTCCCAGCCGACCCCTGATAGTCGTTCCTGATGTCCATTTCCCAGCCGACCTAACTATGGATCAGGGCTGACGCTAGGATTTTGAGTAGCTCGGACAAGTTGGACCCCTGAAAAAATCACCCTGTAAAATCCGTGCTGGCGCGAAAATCTCCCGTGAGACTCAGGGTCCCCCGAAGAAATGCGCGGATGAATCAGGGCTTCGCTAATAAAAACCCGTTCCCAAACTTAAGTTATGGTTTAACTACTTTGTAAAGTTCTTATTCCTTATATTAATGGATTTGTAAAGCACTACTAAAAGCAAGCCAATTATTTGAATGGAAAACCTAAAGCATCTAATGCAGTCTACGCCGAGGGAAAAAAAAAAAAACTTACAAGACATCATCATCTGCATAGCTGGCGGGGCGACAGGGCGTGGGAGTGGCAATGCTCCAAATCTGATAGACCCTGTCCCAATCAACTGTCAACTTATACATACATTTGCATGTAGAAGTTATAGGCTAGAATGGGTGTTTTCTCTTAGAGAGTACAACCCAAATGCTACATCTCACTTGTCCTCTCTTGTTTTAATCATTCTAGTATCTCGACATGGTACCATGAATAGGTAGGTCCACCCACCTGCTTCCGCTCCTCGCCCTAGCCTGATGTGTCTCGCGCCTAGCCGGCCCCACACGCGCCTAGCCGACCCCTCACGCGCCCCGTCGACCCCTCGCGCCCGGTCGGCCCTTTTCGCGCCTAACCGGCCCCTCTAGCCTAGCTGGCCCCTTACGCGCCTAGCCGGCCCCTCTCGCCTAGCCGGCCCCTCGCGCCTGGTTTGCCCCTATCGCGCCCGGTTGGCCCCTCCCGCACCTAGTTGGCCCCTAGTGCGCCAGTCGGCCTCTCTCGCCCAGCCGGCCGCCCGCGCCCAGTCGGCCCCTCCCGCGCCTAGTCGGCCTCTCCAATACCTAGTCTGCCCCTCCTTCGTCTCGCCGGCCCCTCCTGCGCACGGCCGGCCCCTCACACCTTGTTGGCACCTCCCGCACCAGCCCGGCCCCTCGTGCGGCTCGGCCCCTGCCCGGTTCCACTGGCGCTCCGCTCGGTCCTCCAACTGGAGAGTCCTGGCACCACGCCGCTGCACCGCCGTGCCGCTGATTCCCTGTGTCGCCGTGTCGCTGTATCGCTGTGTCGCTCTACCGCTCTGTAGCTGTGCCGTTGAAGTTGCACGACGAGGGCCACGCGATCGAATTCGCCGCCTGGCTCGTCTCCGCCGTCATCTCACAGGTCAGCGCCAGGATGGACACTCCCTAGCTATGCATGTTGATGGCCTGCTGCCCCGCCCCCCCACGCCTGATCCCCTTCCTGTAGACCCCACCCCTGCTGAGCGTGAGGCTTTCACAGCTGCTGCGCTCGCTCGCGCTGTTTGGGATTCCCGGGACGCTGTAGTGCAGCTCGCTGTTAGTCATGCTCTTCCCCTGTCTGAGCGTCCGCGTTTCACTACTGTCGCGAACACCAAAGACTTTATAGATGCCGTAGTTGCCCGCTATTCCACGCCCGCCTCCGCCTCTGCAGGCCGCCTGATTCTTCCCATGCTGTTTCCCTATCTAGCCATTTTTCCCACAGTCGCTGACCTCGCGACTCACCTCCGCACACTAGAGACTCGCTACCGAACTGCTAGCACTGCTGCCCAGCTCACAGCTCTCCCCCCACCATTCTGCATCACCCTATACCTTATCGCCATGCGTTTGCCTGATCGCTTAGCCAGTGCCCGTGACCACTTCCTTAGCTTGCACCCTGGAGACCTCACCCTGACTGCCTTTGTCACAGCCCTGTCCGAGATCAAGACTCGCCAGCGCACTATCGCACAGTCGAGCGGTGTTGCGGCAGTCTCTATCTTTCAGGGCTATGCCCCCTCCCACTGCACGTACGCTAACGTTTCAGCTGCGGTCGCCACAGCAACCTCTCTTGCAGAGCTCGCTGCGGCGGTCTTCCCGCAGCAGCGTCAGCGCCGGGGCCGTCATGGCCCCAAGGGAGGGCGTGGTGGTGGCGCTGGTGGTAGTGGTGGTGGTTGCGGCGACAGTGGTTCTAACGAGGGGGTTGTGGCAGGTGTCCCGGAGCAGCAGCAGTCGCAGCCGCAGCAGGCGCAGCCGCAGCAGCCACAGTCGTGGGCCCGCCTCCCCCCAGGGTGGCCAGGCACCTCCGGAGTTGGTGGCCGCGGTGGCGGCCCTCGCAGCTCGGTGTCTTTCGGTAGCTTTGGTGTTGTGACCTGCCAGTACCAGCTCCAGACCAGGCCCCTCTGTAGCACTGTGTGCCGCAGCCCACACCCGGCCGCCCGCTGCTTCCGCCGCCTCGACGACCTCTTTCGTCGTCGCTTCAGCCCGGCCCCGGACCTCCGTGACTGGTCTAGTCTGCTGTGCCACGGTGTGCCCATCTTTCAGTTAGATATGGATCAGATTAGTTATGCCCTGCATGCTCTGTATGCTGACGGTTCTAGTGTGTCTGAATCTTATAAACCTGTGTTCTCTAGCTTAGGCGTAGCTCCCGTGTATAGTATAGACTCCCCTGCTGCATCAGGCATAGGATCGTCTGCTTTGTCTAGCCTAGGATCCACACTTGCTCCTCCTTTGTCTGCCGCTACTGCCTCGCTATCCTACACTCTGGACTCCGGTGCATCTGCCTGCTTCTTTCGTGACCGCGCCACACTCACGCCGCTTGCAGCGCCTTCCACTGTCGCTCTTGCTGACCCCTCGTGTGGTCCTGTCATAGCTTGCAGCTCCACTACCCTTCTCTGTCTAGCGGTCCCCTCGGGTTCCCTTATAGGCTTGCACATCCCTTCATTCCCCAGCAAATTCGTTGGTGTCGGCTATCTTCAGGACTTCGGCGTCACCATTACGTTCTCTCGTCACAAGCGGTAGGCTGTTTGTACCGAGGCCACCTCAGGTTCTCCCCTTGCGACGTACCCCCGGGACTCGGTGTCTGGCCTGTTTACTGTGGACACTGCTTCCACGGATGGCACGTCATCCATGGGCCCTGCGTTTACACACGTCACTGCGGCTTGCTCGTGTGGGTCGCTCACTCACCCGTTCCTTCTGTGGCACCACCATCTAGGTCACCCCGCACTCCCCCGTTCTCGTCACATGTCTCAGCACGATCTCGTCCTAGGTCTCCCTGTGTCGCTTCCCGCCCTCCCCCCCTCGCCTGCGCTACCGTGCACACCCTGCGTCGAGGGCCGGCTGCGTTGTGCTCCTCATTCCTCCTCGCTTCGCCCGGCCTCCGCACCCCTTCAGACCCTGCACACGGACGTCTGGGGCCCAGCCCCCGTCCCCAGACTACGTCGCGAGCGTGACTTCCTCGTGCTTGTTGACAACTACACGCACTACACCACGGTGTTTCCCCTGGAGTGGAAGGCCGGCGTGCCTGACATTCTTATCTCGTGGGTCGTAGCTGTCTGTGTCCACCGCGGTCTCTCTATGCTGTGTCTACACTCCGGCCTTGGCGGCGAGTTCGCCTCTGATCGACTTGGACAGTTCTGTCGTGCGAAGGGCATCACCCAGTTGTACACCCTGCCAGACTCCCCGCAGCAGAATTGGGTCGCTGAGCGACGCATCAGTTTGGTCATGGAGGTGGCTCGTACCTCCATGATTCATGCCGGTGCACCCCATTTTCTGTGGCCGTTCGCTGTTTGCTACACAGCTCACCAGCTTAACCTACGGCCGCGCTCCCCGCGGCCGCAGTTTTTGCCATCCCTAATTTGGACCGGGTTCCCCGGTGATGCGTCTGCGTTCCACGTCTGGGGCTGCCTGGCTCACGTTCGTGCCTCTGGCACGGACAAGCTCACTGCCCGCACCATCCCCTGTGTCTTCCTCGGTTTCCCCCTTAACTCGTCTGACAGGCTCTTTTACCACCCGTCGACTCACCGATTCGTTGACTCTCGTGACACCACTTTCGACGAGTCCGTCTCCTTTACCACCGCTTTCCCCACCGAGGTCTTCCGATTACCCCGGTAGCCCCTGCTCCCCTCTCTCCCCGCCCTGCTCCCTCTGGCGTGTCTCACGCCGCTCCGCTCCCGTCGGTTGTCCCGGTCGAGGAGTCCGCTGACTCCAGGGGCCCTATGGCATCATTCCCCCGGTGTCCCCTCCTCCGCTGTCGTCGTCGCACCCGCCACAGCAGCAGCCGCCGTTGCTGCCGCTGCAGCAGCAGCAGCCGCTCGTGGACTCTGGGGGTGCTGGTATTGAGGAGGGTGCTCGTCCTGTGGTCCCTGCGAGCCTGGGGGTGGCACCGGCTCTGGAGAGGGTTCTTGCCCTGGAGGTGCTCGTTCTGGTGGTGCTGGAGTGGAGTGTTCCGGTGGTAGCCGTTGTGCGGCTCGTGGTCCAGGTGTCAGCGTCGAGCAGCAGCAGCAGTAGTCGCCGCTGGTTTCCGCCCTTCGCCTGCTTGGCCTTCCCTCCCGTGACAGCTCGCCTGTGTCTCCCCCGCCCCCTCCTATTCTTCCTGTCTACGGCCCTGTGTTTCCTCCGCCGGACTCGTCTCCGGCTTGTCTTCCTCCTCGTTCCCCTCTTGTGTCTCCTCCCCTGTCTCCTGACCCTACACCTCCGTCTCACGTCTGGTCTCGCCGTCCCTCTCCTGCTCATCATGTCTCTCCTATTTTGCGTTCTCACCCGGTGTTGCTTCGTTTTCACACATCTCGTCCTCCCCACCTCCCGTCGCCTCCTCCGTCGTCGCTTGTTGTCGCGCCTCCTCCTCAGTCTGACTATCTTCGTGCACCTTGTCCTCTAGTTCCTCGAGTCCTCACCTCCCTCGTCACCGACCCGTCTGTCCTTGTCTCAAGTCTTGACACCCTTGTCGCGGCTGTCGCAGCCTTCGCCTCTACCCACCGCCTTGACTATGTCACCGCTCTGGTCTCTGACCCTGTCCGTCCTCCGTCCGTTGGGGGTGCTCCTGCCCTTGGCAGTGACGTCCTAGAGGACCGGCAGTACGAACTTGCTTTCCTGTCAGAGGCTGCTCCCCATCTCTGTTCCATGCTGCTAGTCCTTGAGGGTGACCCAAACGCCCTCGACATCCCGACCCCTCGCACTTATGCTGAGGCAACCTCAGGACCCTGGGCATCTCAGTGGATAGCTGCCATGGAGCAGGAGATGGCATCTTGGAGATCCACCGGCACCTACGTCGACGCAGTTCCCCCGCCTGGGGTGAACATAGTCGATGGCCGCTGGCTCTTCAAGGTGAAACGCCCTCCTGGAGAGCCGCCTGTCTTCAAGGCGCGCTACATGGTTAGAGGCTTAAGTCGGCGAGAGGGCGTGTGTAAGAAATAGAGCTGAAACGATTGATTAGGTAAGGAGCCCAAGGCTCTATAAGTACATGGCAAGGAGGGAGAGAATGGATGAAGGGGGGAATCGGAGGGAATCCCCATTGGGATCTCCGGAATCTCCAATTGGGTAATTGGAGATTGGAGGGATCACAATTGGGTGAGGTTGGGATTTGTGAGTACACCCCAACCCACGAGAACATTCATAACCTAAACTAGGATATAACAGTACAAATACAAAAGTAGGATTTGCAGTGTATTTCTAACACACCCCCATAGACTGCAAACCCGGTGAAGGAGCATATAGCCCCATGGAACGGAGAAGGCGATGGTGGTCAGCCTTGCCGAGAGCCTTGGTAAAGAGGTCGGCAAGGTTGCAATCTGAGGCGATGTACCGTACCGTCAGCTAGTCACTCTAAACAAGATCTCGAATGAAGAAATGACGAAGTTCGATGTGCTTGGTGCGAGAGTCGAGCACAGGATCATTGGTGAGGTGAATGGCGCTCTGGTTGTCACACCACAGGGTGGGCATCTGCTGGGGGTAGCCTAACTCAGCAAGGAGAAAGGAGAGCCAGCGTGCCTCTTGAGCAGCCAGCATGCGTAGAGCTCGGCCTTGTAGGACGACAGGGAGACTGCAGAGGACCGAGTGGAGCGCCAGCTGATGACTCCGCTACCAAGGGTGAAGCATTACCCTTGGGAGGAGCGTCTGTCAGTCTGGTCATCGGCCCATGAGGAGTCTGTGTATCCGTCGAGCATGACTGGAGAGGTACCACCAAGAGTGAGGATGTGAGACTTGGTGGCTTGTAGATAGCGGAGGACCCTCTTGGCTGCAGACCAATGCGAGGCAGTGTAGCGTCTGTGTGAGAGTACGACCCCGTTACACCACTTGACTTCTCCTTATTTCCTTCCTCTTTCATTTTTCTTTTTATCCCATCTCATTTGGTTTCCTATTCTCCCTTTTCCATTAACCTTTGGTTTATCCTGCTATTATAATTATATCACCGACCAGGCTTGGGATGTACTGGTGCGCTATATCTAGCGTTATCATGTCGTAATCCCTTTAAGCCAATAGCCTTGCGTGGCTATACGCAAGGTGATTCAATCTTCTAGAAGGGTCTATTCCCTTAGGATAAGATAAACCTGGTTACCTGATGTACTCTGGAAGTATAAAAGCGCCTTGTACTGATCGATAGTGCAATCTTTCCTCGAGTCATTCGATCTTGTGACACTTGGTAATCAGAGTTTTTCTCACTCGGCCGCGCTCAACAAAGCAGCAGCAGCGGGAAAACCTGCCTCGAAAAACCGCCGGGGGCGACCAATTCGACGCCGATTCTGGTAAGCACCAGCTCCGCGTTTTTTCGAATCACTCCCCCCGCGCGTGTTTTGAAAAGGATTGCAACCTTCGACAACGCCGAGGTTACCCAGCAGCTCTTCGCGCGCATCGCAGCCCTTCAGGAGGAGATGCGAGTGGATCGCGAAGCGTGGCGAAACGAGTTCGAGCGAGTAACTCGACTCGCCGGAGCGCAGCACGACTCGACAACGGCGACAACGGAGGAGTCGCAGAAGTTTCTCGAGGCTCCAAAACTACGCCCACCTGAGCCATTCAATCCGAGCGATCGAAACTACGACGCCCGCAGATGGATCGCCGGGATGGAGATCTACTTCGCAGCCATCGGATGGAGCTCGCCAGTCTGGGACGGTCAACGCGTACGACTCGCGGCGAAACTGATGCGAGGGCCGGCAGTCGAGTGGATTGGCGGCAACAGTACCTTCATCCACGGTGAAGCCACGTGGCAGCAGTTCCGCGCCGACCTGCTGAAACGATTCGAGCCGATAAATTCCAGTTTCCTTGCCCGGGAAAAAAACTCATCGACACCGACAGTTCGGGAGTGTACTGTAGTAAACGCATCCGATGGAGGAATTTTATAACCGAATTCCCGACCTGACCGAAGGGGAAAAAGTACAGTCGTACCTCGCCGGGCTGAAGACCGAAGTCAAACGACAAGTGGCAGCGTCAAACTACGCGAGCTACAGTGACGTCGTTTTGGCAGCGGAGCGCTTAGACATGGTCAACGCCGGGACACGACAGACACACGTCGGCAGTACGCGACAAGGCGACCACTCGGCTCACCCCACGTTCGCCGACCCGATGGAAGTCGACAGGTTCAAAGGGCGGCCACGTCCGAAAAACACCAACTACACGTGTGATTTTTGCGGGGTGCCGGGTCATCGAATCTTCGACTGCAACAAAATGAAAGCCGCACGCGCAGAGTATCGGGCACGCAACAGAAGCGGAATTCCTTCGGCCAATCAGAAGACAAAAAATGGGAGTCGCCAGTGATTGCGGATCTAGCTGGTGAAAATAAAAAGATCCGAAAGCGGCCACGGGATTCCGGGAAGATCAACTTCGACGAAGCTGATTCGACGCGAGAAGGAGGAAATGATGGGGGAAAATCTCCACCCCACGACCAGTCTTCGCCAAGGAAATTCGCTAAGGAAAAATACGACTCCGCGAAAAAAGACTCTGCCGAGACGGGGAAACTCCTTGAAGACCCAAGAAATTATAAGGATTCGTTAAAGTTATCTTATAAGGATGCTTTAATGAAAACTTGTAATTCTCGAGGGGCTAGAGCCTTGGAGAAATTTCGGGAGGGACTCCAAAAGAAGCAGACAGCTGTGGAGATTATACCGGTACCGGACAACTTGGGGAAAAAATTAAGGAGTGTGGAAAGAAGCCGACCTTTCCACGGAGTCAACGTCCTCTCCCGACACCAGCCCACAACGACTACCCGTTCCCAAGGGAAGACGTCAGTGGAGCTGAAACAGCTCAAGGGGAAGCTGTGGGTCTACAAGAAGCTGCACAAACCTCGAACTCCTCCTCTGGATGCATCCAGTTCTTCGGCATCAATGACGCGCACAATCGTCAAGGAAACTCCGGGCCCTGGAGAAGAACCGTTCTCCAAGCAGCCTCGGCCAGCTGCCAGCTCCGGAGTAGATAGCAACACAAAGGTGTGTACGGAATATTGGGATGTACCCTATGACCCTATCAATGAAACCATCTTTGGGTACTCCGAGCAATGCCTGCCCCTCGTGCTCGAGGTCATCTGCAAAGGACGACGCCTCCAAGCACTCGTGGACAGCGGAGCATCGCACACCGTCTGCGACAAAGCAGTAATCGACCGACTTCGGGAAGAGTACAAGCCTTCATGATTCTCTGCAACGATGGTGGATGGCAGCAAGTTACCAGTACACGGCGAAGCAGTGCTACACCTACAAATCGGACCACTGCGCTGGAGACCTGCACTCCCCATCACCAACATCAAAGGGCTTGACTTGATCTTCGGGCGAGACTTCCTAAAAAGATTCAACCCCAAGATCAACTGGGTGAACCGCACCGCAAGCATCTACAACAATGGACGGAGAGTACAGCTACCCAACTGGGACCATACAGGAGATATCCCAGTGGAGACACTCGCACGATTCGAGAAGGACATGAAGCGAACCGACACCGGGTTCCTGGCGATAGCAACAGAGGTGGAGAACGACGAAGAGAAGACCTCGGAACCTCCAGGAAAAATCAAGGAATTACTGAAGGAGCTCCAAGACATTCTTCCGGATGATCTTCCGAACGAGCTACCGCCACACCGAACGCATCAGCACGAGATCGTGGAGGAACCGGGTTCGAAGCCGACCTTCCGAGCACCATATCGGCTCAGCCCTACGGAGTTGACCGACATGAAAAAACAGATCGAGTATCTCCTAGCCAAATGACTCATCCGACCATCCACTTCGCCGTACGGTGCCCCAGTACTCTTCACACCGAAACCGGACGGAAGCTTGCGCATGTGCATCAACTACCGAGCTCTTAACAAGCAGACCATCAAGAATAAATATCCGATACCGCGAATCGATGACCTGCTTGACCAGCTTCGGGGAGCTACGGTATTTTCCAAATTGGATCTACGGTCCGGATACTGGCAGATACGGATGGCGGACAACTCTATCCACAAAACTGCTTTCCGAACTCGGTATGGATCGTACGAGTATTTGGTAATGCCGTTCGGACTCACCAACGCACCGGCAACGTTCCAAGCCGAAATGAACCACATTCTACGACCACTTTTGGACGAGTGCATGGTAGTGTACCTGGACGACATCCTCATCTACTGTCCATGAAGCAGTACATTGAACTCCTGCGACGCGTCTTCGAAATTCTTCGACGGGAACGGTTCTACGTCAAACTGTCCAAGAGCGAATTCGCCCTTGAGAAGGTCCAGTTCCTAGGACACGTGGTGAGCGCTCAAGGAGTTCACGTCGACCCCAAGAAAATCGAAGCCGTACGTACGTGGAAGACACCCGAGAACGTGAAAGAGTTGCAGCAGTCCCTAGGCTTTGCTAATTACTACAACAGGTTCGTGCCACTGTATGCGAAACTCGCAGCACCACTCACGAATCTGCTGAAGAAGAACACGCCCTACAAATGGGAGACGAAGCATCAGGAAGCCATGAAGCAGCTGAAACAAGCACTCATGTCCGGACGAGTACTCATCTTGCCAGATCCCGAACGCGACTACGTTAATTGAAGCTGACGCCAGCGACCAGGCAATGGAGCAGTCTTGATGCAAGACCAAGGAAATGGACTGCAACCAATCGCCTACCTCAGCAAGAAACTACACGGGGCAGAACTAAACTACCCGATACACGACAAAGAGGCCCTTGCCATTGTCATCGCCTTCAAAGCGTGGAGATGTTATCTTGAAGGACGAAGAACAACCGTCTACACCGACCACTGCAGCCTGAAATATTTGAAAACACAACCCAACCTTTCCAGGCGGCAGGTCCGGTGGATCGACTTCCTCGAGACACACTTCCACTACAACATCGTGTACAAGCCCGGCCACAAAAACAAAGCAGACGCTCTCAGCCGGCCTGCACACGTTTCCGCAATTCAGATCGAAGGGATGAATCCACTACTCAAGGGACTCTTCACACACGGGTACGCCATCGACCCTGAAATTCCCTTGGCAGAGAAACGACATCTGCTACAATGGGACAGTGACATCGCGTACCGGAAAGGATCAACGAAAATCTGGGTACCCAATTACCCTCCTTTGCGCCAGTAACTACTCGAAGAATACCACGACGCCCTATATGCCGGACACTTCGGTAGCAACAAGACGCTGACCGGTATTGCAAAACACTACTACTGGCCCCACTTGGCAAAGGATGTTCAGAAGTTTGTTACCTCGTGTGATATATGTCAGCGGATGAAGAGCAGCAAGCAGAAAAAGGCGGGACTACTACAGCCTCTTCCTGTCCCAGAACAGCCATGGCAAGTGGTTAGCCTGGATTTCATCAACGGATTACCACCTACCATCAGCGGTCATGACGCAATCCTTGTCGTCATCGACAAGTTCTCCAAAATGGGACACTTCATCCCGACACACACGACAGCACACACCGAGGAGACAGCACAACTATTCGTTCGATACATCATTTCACAGCATGGCATTCCAACTACACTTATCTCCGACCGAGACCCCAAGTTCACCAGCAAGTTCTGGAAGGAACTTATGTCTCTCCTCGGGACCAAACTCGCCATGTCATCTGCTTACCATCTGCAGACAGACGGACAGCCTGCAAGGACGAAATCTCCAAATGGGACTTGCACCTGCCCGTACTAGAGTTTGCTTACAACAACGCTACACATGCTGCTACTGGACAGACGCTGTTCTTCCTCTACTACGGACGCCACCCACTCACACCACAGAAACCGACAACATCTGCTACAGTCCAACCTGCATATGATTTCATCACAACCATGCATCAGCTTTGGGATCAGACCCACAAGCGCCTCCTCGACATTCAGCAGCAACAAAAGCGCCAGGCCGATCGCCATCGCAACGACCACACCATCACGGTGGGAGACCAGCTACTTCTTGACACCCGCAACCTGGACATCAGCTACCTCCCATCTAAACTGCGACCTCGCTTCTGCGGGCCTTTCCTCGTTGAAGCACAGGTCACTCCTGTTACCTTCCGCTTACGCCTGCCAGCTACCTGGAAGATTCACAACGCCTTCCATGTCCAACTTCTGAAGCCCTATCGGGATCCAAACACGATCTTCGTCGGACGCCAGCCGCCGCCGCACGTCCTCGTCCAGAATGAACCCGAGTACGAGGTCGAGTCTGTGCTTGCACACCGCCGACATCGGAATGGCACCGTGGAGCTTCTCATCCGTTGGAAGGGTTATGATCCTTCAGAGGACAGCTGGGTACCTGAGTCCGACATGGGTAACGCCCGTCGTCCTCTGCATGACTACCTTGTCAAGCAGGGTGTTACTTCTACCACCCAGCTTTGAAGGGGGGAAGTGTGAGAGTACGACCCCGTTACACCACTTGACTTCTCCTTATTTCCTTCCTCTTTCATTTTTCTTTTTATCCCATCTCATTTGGTTTCCTATTCTCCATTTTCCATTAACCTTTGGTTTATCATGCTATTATGAGTATATCACCGACCAGGCTTGGGATGTACTGGTGCGCTATATCTAGCGTAATCTTGCCATAATCCCTTAAAGCCAATAGCCTCGCGTGGCTATACGCAGGGTGATTCTATCTTCTAGAAGGGTCTATTCCCTTAGGATAAGATAAACCTGGTTACCTGATGTACTCTGGAAGTATAAAAGCGCCTTGTACTGATCGATAGTGCAATCTTTCCTCGAGTCATTCGATCATGTGACATTCTGGGGGAGATGTACCGAGAGAGGACACTAACCGGGTAAGCCAAGTCTGGTCGAGTGCACATCATGGCATACATGAGTAAACCGACTAGCTCAGGGTACGGGTCCTCGCAGGCATCAGGAGAAGGAATTGGAGGGGCCGTAAGCTGATGCTGTAGTGGGAGTGGAGTGGAGACAAAGGTACTGGAGTCCATGTTGAACCGCTTGAGAAGGTTGTCGATGTAGGACTCCTGGGAGAGCATGATCGTGCAAGCCTGTCTTGAGTGATCTCCATCCCTAGGTAGTTCTTGAGGTCACCAAGACCCTTCATGAGAAGGGCGGAGCTGAGAGCAGACTGGACAGCTGCCATCTCGGCTAGATCTCTGGCGACTAGAATGAAGTCGTCAACGTTGACGAGGATGTAGAAAGGCTCAGAAGAGTGACGAATGAAGAGACTGGAATCTGATGCAGAGGGATGGAAGTCAAGTGCGAGGAGGACTTCCTTCACCTTGTTGTGCCACTCACGAGGAGCCTGCTTGAGACCATACACTGGGCGCTTCAGCTTCCACACTGTGTTGGCAGGACAAGTGCCAGGAAACCCCGGTGGGCGTTCCATGCAAACATCCTCCTTGAGCTGGCCTTGGAGAAAGGCGGAGGAGGCGTCCATGGACTTGATCTCGAGACTGGTGAGCCGGGCTCGACGCGTGGGGAAGGCAGAGCAGGAGGAGGTGCCGCTGCAAAGGATACCGGGGAGGCCGGGTGAGACACGTCGGACAGAGAAGGCCCCGGAGAAGGGGCAGCGGCCGGAGGTGGGGCATCGAAGTCTGCCCAAACAAGTGTCGGGGTTGGTGGAGGAGGCTCGTCCGTGGTCGCAGAATGGAAGGGGCGTGTCTCATCGAAGACGACATCATGGCTGCGAATCAGCTGTCTGGTGATGGGGTTGAGGAATAAGTAGTCTGGGGAGTTGGAGTTGTGCCCCAGGTACATGCAGGTCAGGGTTTTAGGACCAAGCTTGCCACCTTGCTTCCTGCGCGTGTGGGGGCTGAGCAACACATACGCGGTACACCCCCAGACGCGTAGAAAGTGGGCGGAGGGCGTGGCCCCAAGCCACAGAGTGGTAGGTGTGGTGTCGGGCCGGTGGGGATGCGGAAAAAGGATTGTAGAGGAATGCCGCATGGAAGAGGGCATATCCCCAGAGTGACTGTGGTGCGTTGGCGTGACTGAGGAGGCAGCGAGCGATC
Source organism: Closterium sp. NIES-67 (assembly GCA_027943415.1). NCBI lineage: Eukaryota > Viridiplantae > Streptophyta > Zygnematophyceae > Desmidiales > Closteriaceae > Closterium > Closterium sp. NIES-67. The sequence goes on along the minus strand of BQMB01001455.1, from coordinate 45,179 downwards.
TGAACCAAGGTGTGGTTGCAGCTCTCTGCAATGCCGTTCTGCTGTGGGCTTTCAGGGAACGTGAAGGTTTGCCGAATCCCTTGGGCCGCACAGAAGTTATCAAGTTTGCCATTGCGAAATTCTTCCCCACCATCAGAATGGAGGCACTTCAGAGGAGTGCCGAACGTGACTTGAGCCTGGCGCACCCACGCCATGATGACATCAGGTGCCTCCGCCTTGGTATGCAGGAGGTGCACAGAAACGTACAGCGAGTGGTCATCGACCAGTGTAAGAAAGTACCGATGACCGCCTCGGGATGCGACTGGAGCTGGGCCCCAGACATCCATGTGCACTAGGTCCAGCGGAGCAGCTGCGACAGATGGGGAGGAAGGGTGCGGCTGCTGCCTGAGCTTGCTCTTGGTGCAGTCCAGGCAGGTGGGTGCAGGTGAGTCTGTTGGTGGAGGAAGCGCCGACGGGAGGCCAAGAAGTTTTTTCTTGGAAGCGATGTCGGCAAGTGTACGGAAGTTGGGGTGACCCAAGCGATGGTGGTAGAAGATGGTTGGGTTGGCGAAGCTGCGACAGGAACACGGAGTGGTGCTGGCAGCTTGCGCTTGGGAGAGGGCAGCGAGAGGTGCAGGTGAACGCAACGTATAGAGCTTGCTGCTGTTGAGTGTGAAGCGTGCTAGGAGCTTGTTGGACTTAGGGTCGAGGAGGTCACAGTAATCTGAGAATGCTGGGAAGATCGTGGTGACGCCTGCCCGTTGGAGCTTGTGTTGGGCCACGAGATTGTGGCGTAGTGTGGGAACACACATGCCGGTGACACTGCCCGAAGGAAAAGCTGGGCACGGAATTGTGGAGGAGCCCTTGGCGTGTGTTGTGAACCTGGAGTCTGCTCCTAGTAGACGGATTGGTGTCTCGTATGGCTTGAACGAGTGTTCTTCCTTGAGAACTGTGTGAGTGGCCCCACTGTCGAGGGTGAACTCTATTGTGGCTGAGGTGCTTTGTGAGCCGGGACATTGCGAAATCGTCTCATTAATCATGGCAGTGCCAGGGAACAACATGTTCAGGCGCACATCAGTAGGTGCAGCCACAGCAGCCTGCACGGATTCCTGCGCTTCGACTTGATTGACTTGACGAGGAGCACGATTGACCATCCAGCTTGGCGGCTTCGAGGCGGTCCCAATGACAGCATACCACTCGTCATCCTTCTTCTTAAAGCAGGAGGCAAGGCCGTGGTTGGTGCCGCCACACACCTGGCCGGCACGAGGGCCGCGCTTGATGACGCAGGGACACGGGGAGAAGCGGTTGCGCTGGAATGGTGCCGAAGCGGCATAGGCTTGAGGCACGGGAGTGCGGATTGCATTGGCCTTGGCTTGAGCGCTCTTGTCCTTTTTCGGCAGAAAGGAGCGCGGATGAGACCTTGGCAAATGTGAGGTCCGCAGGAGCAAGTCCCAAGAGCATCTTGCGTGTGACATCGTATGCTGGAGTGAGGCCAACTAGTAGAGCGGCTGCAGGGGCTTGCTTAGGGAAGACTATCCCCAACTGTTTGAGTTCACCATGAATGAACTGCACCTTGGTGACATAGTCCGCCATGCCTGGTGAGTCCTCGAGCTGCACTTGGAACATGCTGGGGATGAGTATAGCAACTCCCACTGCAGTCTTGTTCAGGAAGCGGTCTCCGAGGTAGAGCCAAATGGCGTTGGCAGACGGGTAGTTGTCGTAGATTTCGACGAGTTCGGGAGGAGTGGTGCCCATGAAGACACTAATGACCGAACCACCGGCCTTCTCCCAATTCTTGTACTTGAGCAGCGCAGCAGCATAAACTGTTTCGGCGGCAGCATTAGCTGGATCGGCGGACCTCTCGGGTTTAGGAGGCTCTTTGCCGTCCCTGATGTTGAGAAGGGTGTCAGTGAGCTCGAGCCCCTTCACCTCGCGACTGAGGAGGTGCTTGTCGACACCATAGCGCCAAGCCTTGTAGTTGGAGCATGTACCGTCCGGCTCGAGACGAAAGAGCGGGATCGGGTTGGCGAGTGAAGTGGTTGAGTAAGCCATTGCCGCTCGATTTGCGCGAAGCGATGCTCTTAAGTCACCGATAGGAACTTCGGTGTGCAGCGCGGCACTTCTGGAAATCGGTTGACGAGAATTGCTGAAAATCACTCTGACGGCTTCATCGAAATACCGCTAAGGAGGAAATGGCGTCGTCGAAAATTCGTTAAAACACCGACTTGAAACTGAATCTGAGACTATATCTAAACCCGGACCCACACACCCCTAGGCCTTGTCCCGCAGCTACACAGCTCCGCAACCAGCTCCGCAACCAGCTCCGCTCTGCTTCCACCTGTGTACCTGCTCTTGCTTGACGCGAGACGTTTGTGGAGGCGATTTCGCGATAGGAGTTCGCCTATTCTGGCGGGATCTGCGGGGAAACTCGAGAACGAGTTTTAAAAGATGGTCGAAATTGAGATTCGACCAAGGAGAACCGTGCAGGAAATCGACAATGAGAAGCGTGAAAGCTTCAGAGATGAGAATTTCAACGAGGTCGAGCGCGAAGGCGGTCGACGATGAGAGGCGTGACTGCAGAGTGGAGCATGTCGAAATTCCGACGACTCGAGACGAATGTCGCGACGAGAAGGTGCGCGTAGCGCGGACACGTTAAGATTAGGACCTTGATACGCGTGTGCGAATATGTCGCTCTGATACCATATAAGAAATAGAGCTGAAACGATTGATTAGGTAAGGAGCCCAAGGATCTATAAGTACATGGCAAGGAGGGAGAGAATGGATGAAGGGGGGAATCAGAGGGAATCCCCATTGGGATCCCCGGAATCTCCAATTGGGTAATTGGAGATTGGGGGGATCATAATTGGGTGAGGTTAGGATTTGTGAGTACACCCCAACCCACCAGAACATTCATAACCTAAACTAGGATATAACAGTACAAATACAAAAGTAGGATTTGCAATCTATTTCTAACAGCGTGGACTTCTTTCAGACCTTGGCCTCGACCCCGAAGATGACTACTCTTCAGGCGCTGCTACACGTAGCAGCACAGCGTGACTACGAGCTGCACTCCCTTGACTTCTCTACCGCTTTCCTTCAGGGCAGCCTTCACGAGCAGGTCTATCTGCGGCATCCACAGGGCTTCACCGGTACCTTCCCTCCTAGGACCCAGTGGCTCCTCCGGCACCCGGACAACAGCTTGCGACAGGCGCCCCACGAGTGGCACAACACGCTGCGTGCTATACTAGCTGACTTGTAGTTCTTTCTGTCTTCTGCAGACCCCTCACTCTTCGTTCGTGCTGGCCAGACCCTGTTCTACATCCTTGTCTACGTAGACGACATGGTCTTCACTACTGCAGACAGATACGCAGTGGCCTCTATGAAGGCCGAGCTGCTGAGGAGACACACCTGCACTGACCTAGGAGAGCAGTTGGGTTGTACTCACTAGGAGCACACACCTAATCTAGCCTATAACTACTACATGCAGATGTATGTATAAGTTGACACACCCCCTAGGCTAGATAAGGGGTAGTGCTGAGCAAGAAGCACATAGGTCGTCTACGTAGACTAGGATGTAGAATAGAGTCTGGCCAACACGAACCAAGAGCGACGGGTCTGCAGAGGACGGAAAGAACTGCAGGTCAGCTAGCATGGCACGCGGCGTGTCGTGACACTCACGGGGAGCCTGGCGCAAGCCGTAGACTGGGCGCCTGAGAAGCCACAGGGTCCCAGGAGGGAAGGTACCAGTGAAGCTCTATGGACGGCGCAGGTAGACCTGCTTGTGTAGGCTTCCCTAAAGAAACGCAGTAGAGAAGTCAAGGGATTGGAGCTCGTAGTCACGTTGTACTGCTACGTGTAGCAGTGCCCGAAGAGTAGTCATCTTCGGGGTCGAGGCGAAGGTCAGGAAGAAGTCCACCCCCTCGCTCTGAAAGAAGCATCTAGTCAGGTAACGCGCCTTAAAGACAGGTGGCTCTCCAGTGGGGCGCTTCATCTTGAAGAGCCACCGACCATCGACTACGTTCACCCCAGGCGGGGGAACTGCGTCACCCTAGGCTGGGGAACCGTAGGCGAGCGGTCAGGGGAGGGAAAGCAGAGCAGGCAAAGGGCGGAGACCGGCGGCGTCTGCTACTGCTGCTGCTGCTCGACGCAGACACCTAGACCATCTGCGGCACCACGGCTACCACCCCCAGAACTAGCACCCACTGAACAAGAACTCCCTCCAGCACTGGTGCCACCCCCAGACCCGCCGGGACAAGTCACGACAGGAACCCCAGGACTAGAACCCTCCTCAACGCCAGCACCACCAGAGCCAATGAGTGGCAGCTGCTGTGGCGGCGATGGCAACTGCTCATGCGGCGGCTGTGAGGATAGCTGCGGTGGCGGCGACAGTCATACAAGTCAAGGGGGAAACCCATGACGACACAAGGGACGGTGCGAGCTGTGAGCTTGTCCGTGCCAGAGGCACGAACGTGAGCGAGGCAGCCCCAGACGTGGAACACAGACGCATCACCAGGAGACCCGGTCCAAAGAAGGGTCGCTGCGGAACCTGCGGTCGCTGGGAGCATGGCCACAAGTTAAGCTGGTGAGCGGCGTAGTGAACGGCGAACGGCCACAGAAAATGGGGTGCATCGGCATGGATCATGGAGGTACGAGCCACCTCCACGACCAAAACGATGCGGTGCTCAGCGACCCCATTCTGCTGCGGGGAGTCCAGCAGGGTGTACGACTGGATGATGCCCTTCGCACGAGAGAACTGTCCAAGACAACTAGAGGCAAACTCGCCGCCACGATCAGAGTGGAGACACAGCACAGGGAGACCATGCTGAAGACGCACAGCCCCGACCCACGATGTCACAAGATCGAATGTGTCGAGGAAAGATTGCACAATCGATCAGTACAAGGCGCTTTTATACTTCCAGAGTACATCAGGTAACCAGGTTTATCTTATCCTAAGGGAATAGACCCTTCTAGAAGATAGAATCACCCTGCGTATAGCCACGCGAGGCTATTGGCTTTAAGGGATTACGGCAGGATTACGCTAGATATAGCGCACCAGTACATCCCAAGCCTGGTCGGTGATATAATTATAATAGCAGGATAAACCAAAGGTTAATGGAAAAGGGAGAATAGGAAACAATATGAGATGCGTTAAAAAGAGAAATGGAAGGAAAAGGAAATAGGGAAAAGGACCAGTGGTGTAACGGGGTCGTACTCTCACACTTCCCCCCTCTCAAAGCTGGGTGGTAGAAGTAACACCCTGCTTGACAAGGTAGTCATGCAGAGGACGACGGGCGTTACCCATGTCGGACTCAGGTACCCAGCTGTCCTCAGAAGGATCATAACCCTTCCAACGGATGAGAAGCTCCACGGTGCCATTCCGATGTCGGCGGTGTGTTAGCACGGACTCGACCTCGTACTCGGGTTCATTCTGGACGAGGACGGGCGGTGGCGGCGGTGGTTGGCGTCCGACGAAGATCGTGTTCGGATCCCGATAGGGCTTCAGAAGTTGGACATGGAAGGCGTTGTGAATCTTCCAGGTAGCTGGCAGGCGTAAGCGGAAGGTAACAGGAGTGACCTGTGCTTCAACGAGGAAAGGCCCGCAGAAGCGAGGTCGCAGTTTAGATGGGAGATGGCCGATGTCAAGATTGCAGGTGTCAAGAAGCACCTGGTCTCCCACCGTAATGGTGTGGTCGTTGCGATGGCGATCGGCCTGGCGCTTTTGTTGCTGCTGAATATCGAGGAGAGGCTTGTGGGTCCGATCCCAAAGCTGATGCATGGTTGTGATGAAATCATGTGCAGGTTGGACTGTAGCGGATGTTGTCGGTTTCTGTGGTGTGAGTGGGTGGCGTCCGTAGCAGAGGAAGAACGGCGTCTGTCCAGTAGTGGCATGTGTAGCATTGTTGTAAGCAAACTCTAGTACGGGCAGGTGCAAGTCCCATTTGGAGATCTCGTCCTTGTAGGCTGCTCGGAGGAGTTGCTCAACAGTTTGGTTGAGGCGCTCGGTCTGTCCGTCTGTCTGCGGATGGTAAGCAGATGACATGGCGAGTTTGGTCCCGAGGAGAGACATAAGTTCCTTCCAGAACTTGCTGGTGAATTTAGGGTCTCGGTCGGAGATGAGTGTTGTTGGAATGCCATGCTGTGAGATGATGTAACGAACGAAGAGTTGTGCTGTCTCCTCGGTGCGTGCTGTCGTGTGTGTCGGGATGAAGTGTCCCATTTTGGAGAACTTGTCGATGACGACGAGGATTGCGTCATGACCGCTGGTGGTAGGTGGTAACCCGGTGATGAAATCCAGGCTAACCACTTGCCATGGCTGTTCTGGGACAGGAAGAGGCTGTAGTAGTCCCGCCTTTTTCTGTTTGCTGCTCTTCATCCGCTGACATGTATCACACGAGGTGACGAATTTCTGGACATCTTCTGCTAAGTGGGGCCAGTAGTAGTGTTTGGCGATACCAGTGAGCGTCTTGTTGCTACCGAAGTGTCCGGCGTAGAGGACGTCGTGGTATTCTTCGAGTAGTAACTGGCGCAAAGGAGGGTAATTGGGTACCCAGATTTTCGTTGATCCTTTCCGGTACGCGATGTCACTGTCCCACGGTAGCAGATGTCGCATTTCTGCCAAGGGAATTTCGGGGTCGATGGCGTACCCGTGTGTGAAGAGTCCCTTGAGGAGTGGATTCATCCCTTCGATCTGAATAGCGGCAACGTGTGCAGGTCGGCTGAGAGCGTCTGCTTTGTTTTTTTGGCCGGGCTTGTACACAATGTCGTAGTGGAAGTGTGTCTCGAGGAAGTCGATCCACTGGACCTGCCGCCGGGAAAGGTTGGGTTGTGTCTTCAAATATTTCAGGCTGCAGTGGTCGGTGTAGACGGTTGTTCTTCGTCCTTCGAGATAACATCTCCACGCTTTGAAGGCGATGACGATGGCAAGGGCCTCTTAGTCGTGTATCGGGTAGTTTAGTTCTGCCCCGTGCAGTTTCTTGCTGAGGTAGGCGATTGGTTGCAGTCCATTTCCTTGGTCCTGCATTAAGATTTCTCCCACTGCCTGGTCACTGGCGTCAGCTTCGATGACGTAGTCGCGTTCGGGATCTGGCAAGATGAGTACTGGTGCGGACGTGAGTGCTTGCTTCAGCTGCTCCACGGCTTCCTGGTGCTTCGGCTCCCATTTGTAGGGCGTGTTCTTCTTCAGCAGATTCGTGAGTGGTGCTGCGATTTTCGCATACTGTGGCACGAACATGTTGTAGTAATTAGCGAAGCCTAGGAACAACTGCAACTCCTTCATGTTCTCGGGTGTCTTCCACGTACGTACGGCTTCGATTTTCTTGGGGTCGACGTGAACTCCTTGAGCGCTCACCAAGTGTCCTAGGAACTGGACCTTCTCAAGGGCGAATTCGCTCTTGGACAGTTTGACGTAGAATCGTTCACGCCGAAGAATTTCGAAGACGTGTCGCAGGTGTTCGACGTGTTGTTGCATGTCGCGCGAGTAGATGAGTATGTCGTCCAGGTACACCACCACGCATTCGTCCAAAAGTGGTTGTAGTATGTGGTTCATTTCGGCTTGGAACGTTGCCGGTGCGTTGGTGAGTCCGAACGGCATTACCAAATACTCGTACGATCCAAACCGAGTTTGGAAAGCAGTTTTGTGGATAGAGTTGTCCGCCATCCGTATCTGCCAGTATCCGGACCGCAAATCCAGTTTGGAAAATACCGTAGCTCCCCGAAGCTGGTCAAGCAGGTCATCAATTCATGGTATGGATATTTATTCTTGATGGTCTGCTTGTTAAGAGCTCGGTAGTCGATGCACATGCGCAGGCTTCCGTCCGATTTCGGTGTGAAGAGTACTGGGGCACCGTACGGCGAAGTGGATGGTCGGATGAGTCCTTTGGCTAGGAGATACTCGATCTGTTTTTTCATGTCGGTCAGCTCCGTAGGGCTGAGCCGATATGGTGCTTGGAAGGTCAGCTTCGAACCCGGTTCCTCTACGATCTCGTGTTGATGCGTTCGGTGTGGCGGTAGCTCGTTCGGAAGAATGTCCGGAAGAATATCTTGGAAATCCTTCAGTAATTCCTTGATCTTTCCTGAAGTTTCCGAGGTTCTCTCCCTCTCGTTCTCTGCCTCTGTTGCTATTGCCAGGAACCTTGTGTCAGTTCGCTTCACGTCCTTCTCGAATCGTGCGAGTGTCTCCACTGGGATATTTCCTGTATCGTCCCAGTTGGGCAGTTGTACTCTCCGTCCATTGTTGTAGATGCTTGCGGTGCGGTTCACCCAGTTGATCTTGGGGTTGAATCTTTTTAGGAAGTCTCGCCCGAAGATCAAGTCAAGCCCTTTGATGTTGGTGATGGGGAGTGCAGGTCTCCAGCGCAGTGGTCCAATTTGTAGGTGTAGCACTGCTTCGCCGTGTACTGGTAACTTGCTGCCGTCCACCATCGTTGCAGAGAATCATGAAGGCTTGTACTCTTCCCGAAGTCGGTCGATTACTGCTTTGTCGCAGACGGTGTGCGATGCTCCGCTGTCCACGAGTGCTTGGAGGCGTCGTCCTTTGCAGATGACCTCGAGCACGAGGGGCAGGCATTGCTCGGAGTACCCAAAGATGGTTTCATTGATAGGGTCATAGGGTACATCCCAATATTCCGTACACACCTTTGTGTTGCTATCTACTCCGGAGCTGGCAGCTGGCCGAGGCTGCTTGGAGAACGGTTCTTCTCCAGGGCCCGGAGTTTCCTTGACGATTGTGCGCGTCATTGATGCCGAAGAACTGGATGCATCCAGAGGAGGAGTTCGAGGTTTGTGCAGCTTCTTGTAGACCCACAGCTTCCCCTTGAGCTGTTTCAGCTCCACTGACGTCTTCCCTTGGGAACGGGTAGTCGTTGTGGGCTGGTGTCGGGAGAGGACGTTGACTCCGTGGAAAGGTCGGCTTCTTTCCACACTCCTTAATTTTTTCCCCAAGTTGTCCGGTACCGGTATAATCTCCACAGCTGTCTGCTTCTTTTGGAGTCCCTCCCGAAATTTCTCCAAGGCTCTAGCCCCTCGAGAATTACAAGTTTTCATTAAAGCATCCTTATAAGATAACTTTAACGAATCCTTATAATTTCTTGGGTCTTCAAGGAGTTTCCCCGTCTCGGCAGAGTCTTTTTTCGCGGAGTCGTATTTTTCCTTGGCGAATTTCCTTGGCGAAGACTGGTCGTGGGGTGGAGATTTTCCCCCATCATTTCCTCCTTCTCGCGTCGAATCAGCTTCGTCGAAGTTGATCTTCCCGGAATCCCGCGGCCGCTTTCGGATCTTTTTATTTTCACCAGCTAGATCCGCAATCACTGGCGACTCCCGTTTTTTGTCTTCTGATTGGCCGAAGGAATTCCGCTTCTGTTGCGTGCCCGATACTCTGCGCGTGCGGCTTTCATTTTGTTGCAGTCGAAGATTCGATGACCCGGCACCCCGCAAAAATCACACGTGTAGTTGGTGTTTTTCGGACGTGGCCGCCCTTCGAACCTGTCGATTTCCATCGGGTCGGCGAACGTGGGGTGAGCCGAGTGGTCGCCTTGTCGCGTACTGCCGACGTGTGTCTGTCGTGTCCCGGCGTTGACCATGTCGAAGCGCTCCGCTGCCAAAACGACGTCACTGTAGCTCGCGTAGTTTGACGCTGCCACTTGTCGTTTGACTTCGGTCTTCAGCCCGGCGAGGTACGATTGTACTTTTTCCCCTTCGGTCAGGTCGGGAATGCGGTTATAAAATTCCTCCATCTGCTGCGTGTACTGTGCTACACTCCCGAACTGTCGGTGTCGATGAATTTTTTCCCGGGCAAGGAAACTGGAATTTATCGGCTCGAAGCGTTTCAGCAGGTCGGCGCGGAACTGCTGCCACGTGGCTTCACCGTGGATGAAGGTACTGTTGCCGCCAATCCACTCGAGTGCCGGCCCTCGCATCAGTGTCGCCGTGAGTCGTACACGTTGACCGTCCCAGACTGGCGAGCTCCATCCGACGGCTGTGAAGTAGATCTCCATCCCGGCGATCCATCTGCGGGCGTCGGAGTTTCGATCGCTCGGATCGAATGGCTCAGGTGGGCGCGGTTTCGGAGCCTCGAGAAACTGCTGCGACTGCTGCGTCGTCGCCGTTGTCGAGTCGTGTTGCGCTCCGGCGAGTCGAGTTACTCGCTCGAACTCGTTTCGCCATGCTTCGCGGTCCACTCGCATCTCCTCCTGAAGGGCTGCGATGCGCGCGAAGAGCTGCTGGGTAACCTCGGCGTTGTCGAAGGTTGCCATCCTGTTCAAAACACGCACGGAGGGGGTAATTCGAAAATCGCGGATCTGGTGCTTACCAGAATCGGCGTCGAATTGGTCACCCCCGGCGGTTTTTCGAGGCAGGTTTTCCCGCTGCTGCTGCTTTGTTGAGCGCGGCCGAGTGAGAAAAGCTCTGATACTAAGTGTCACAGGATCGAATGTGTCGAGGAAAGATTGCACAATCGATCAGTACAAGGCGCTTTTATACTTCCAGAGTACATCAGGTAACCAGGTTTATCTTATCCTAAGGGAATAGACCCTTCTAGAAGATAGAATCACCTTGCGTATAGCCACGCGAGGCTATTGGCTTTAAGGGATTACGGCAGGATTACGCTAGATATAGCGCACCAGTACATCCCAAGCCTGGTCGGTGATATAATTATAATAGCAGGATAAACCAAAGGTTAATGGAAAAGGGAGAATAGGAAACAATATGAGATGCGTTAAAAAGAGAAATGGAAGGAAAAGGAAATAGGAAAAAGGACCAGTGGTGTAACGGGGTCGTACTCTCACACACGAGATAAGAACGGCAGGCACGTCAGCCTTTTGCTCCAGGGGAGACACCGTGGTGTAGCGCATGTAGTCGTCGACAAGCACAAGAAAGTAGCGCTTGCGACTCGGTCCGGGAACGGGGGCTGGACCCCAGACGTCCTGGTGCAGGCTCGGCGAAGCGAGGAGGAATGAGGAGCACGGCGCAGTCGGCCCTCAATGCAAGGCGTGCACGGTGGCACAGGCGACGGGGGGAGGGCGGGGGGCGACGCGGGGAGACCTAGGACAAGACCGTGCTGGGACATGTGACGTAAATGCAAGAGCGCAGGGTGACCGAGGCGGCGGTGCCACAGAAGGGACGGGTGAGTGAGCGACCGACACGAGCAAGGCGTCGCAACTTGGGAAGACGCGCCAACTGGGGGGGGAGCGGTGTGCAGGGTAAACAGGCCAAACACTGGGTCCCGGAGGAATGTTGCAAGGGGGGAACCTGAGGCGGCCTCGGTACAGACAGCGTACCGCTCATAACAAGGGAACATAGAGGTGACGCCACATTCCTAAAGACAGCCGACACGAACTAAGTTCATGGAGAATGAAAGGACATGGAGGCCTGTAAGAGAACCTGAAGGGACCACAGGACAGGGAAGGGAGGTGTGGCTACGAGCGACGGCAGGACCAGCAGAGGGGTTGGCAAGAGCGACAGCAGCAGGCGCAGCAGGCGCGACGTAAGCGTGGAGCGGTTGCGGAAGAAGCAGGCAGATGCACCGGAGTCGAGTGTGAAGGACAGCAAAGCAGTAGCAAATGATGAAGGAGGAGCAGGTGCACAGCCTGGGCTAGGCAAACTAGACAGTCCTACGCTTGATGCAGCACGGGAGTTTCTACTACACAAAGGTGTTACACCTAAGCTAGAGAACACAGGGTAATAAGATCCGGACCCACTAGAAGCGTCAGCATACAAAGCATGCAAGGCAGAACTAATGTGATCCATATCCAACTCAAAGATAGGCACACCGTGGCGCAGCAACCTGGGCCTATCGGGGAGGTCCAGGGCCGTGCCAAAGTGGTGACGAAAGAGATCGTCGAGACGGCAAAAGCAGCGGGCGTTCGGGTGCGGGCGGCGGCACACTGTGCCACGGAGGGGCCTGGTCTGTAGCTGGTACAGAAAGGTCACAGCACCGAAGCTGCCAGTAGATGCCAAGCTGCGAGGGCCACCACCGCGGCCACCACCTCCGAAGGTGCTTGGCCACCCAGGTGGGAGGCGGGCCCACGACTGCGCCTGTTGCTGCTGCTGTTCCTGCTGCTGCGGCGGCTGCTGCCGCTCTTGAACACCTATGACAACCCCCTCAGCAGAACCACTGTCACTGCCGCCGCCACTACCAGCACCACCACATCGACCTCCCTTGGGCTTGCGACGGTCACGGCGCTGGCGCTGCTGCGGTAAGACTGCTGCAGCGATCTCGGCAGTAGGGGTCGCTGTGGCGACCGCGGCAGACTCGTCTGCAAATGTGCATTGGGAGGGAGGGGCACAACATAGAGACTGCCGCAACACCGCTTGACTGAGCGATAGTGCGCTGGCGAGTCTCGATCTCGGATAAAGGCGGTCAGGGTGAGATCACCCGGGTGCTGGCTAAGGAAGTGGTCACGTGCACTGGCTAAGCGGCCAGGCACGCGCATAGCGATAAGGTAGAGGGTGATGCAAAACGTTGGGCGGAGCGCAGTGAGCTAGGTGGCAGTGCTAGCACCGGGATAGCGAGTCTCTAGGTTACGGAGGTGAGCGGCAAGGTCTGCAACAGTGGGAAAGGCAGCTAGATCTGGAAAAGGCATGGGGAGGAGCAGACGGCTTGCAGAGGCTGAGGCGGGCGTGGAGTAGCAAGCGATGACTGCGTCTATGAAATCCTTGGCATTCGCGACAGTAGTGAAGCACGGACACTCAGACAGGGGGAGAGCATGACTAATAGCGAGCGGCACTACGGCATCGCGGGAATCCCAGACGGCGCGGGCTAGCGCTGCAGCAGAGAAGGCCTCACGCTCAGCAGAGGTGGGGTCAGCAGGGAGGGGATCAGGCGCAGGGGGGCGGGGCAGCAAGCCATCCACGTCCATAGCCAGAGAGTGCCCATCCTGGCACTGACCTGTGAGGTTACGACGAAGGTCGACGAGCCAGGCGGCGAAGTCGATCGCGTGGCCCTCAGCGTCCAGGCGGAGAACAGAGTCCGCCATCATGCAGGCTCAGCGACACAGCTCCACAGTGGCAAGTTGCTCTAGCTCCACAGCGGCACAGCTACTCAGCAACACTGCGGCCCAGCAACACGGTGGCAGGACGCTCCAGCGAGGCCAAGCAGAGGACGCAGGGCCCGAGGCAGGCAGAAGGGCGGTGCGGCTCGGCGTGCCGGCGGAGACAGGAGGGGCCGGCGGGGGCGTGAGAGGCCGGGCCGACGGGGCGCAAGGGGCCACCAAGGCGGGAAGGGGCCGGCTAGGCGCGAGGAGCCGACGGGGCGGAGGGGCCAACTAGGGCTCGAGGGCCCGGGCGGGCGCAAGGGGCCGACTAGGGCTCGAGGGCCCGGGCGGGCGCGAGGGGCCGGCTGGGGCGCGGAGGTCCGGCTATGACGCTAGGGCCCGGTGACAGCGCGAGGAGCCGGCTACGGCACGTGCAGGAAGCAAGGTGGCAAGCTTGGTCCCAAAACCCAGACCTGCATGTACCTGGGGCACAACTCCGACTCCTTAGACTACTTATTCCTCAACCCCATCACCTCGCAGCCGTAATGCAATCTTCGATGAGACACGCCCCTGCCGCTGCCCCTTCTCTGAGGCCTTCTCCATCTAGCGTGTCTCACCTGGCCTCCCTAGTATCCTCCGCAGCAGCAGCTCCTTCTGCTCTGGCTTCCCCGCGCGTTGAGCTTGGCTCACCTGTCTCCTATCGGATGCGCTCAGTCCCTCTGGTCCCACCGCAGCCGCCTTCGTCTCCGGTCTCTAATTGCACTCGTTCCAAGAGACAGGCTCCGCCTCTCGCTTGGGGACCAGCTGCCTTCTCCATCCGATGTTCGGTCACCCCACCTCATCCTGCCAGGGGTGATGTCCCCTCCATCCGTATTCCCCCCCGTGCACTTCTGGAGGACAGATATGAAGAGCTGCTTGACCTTCACGCGGTCTGCCTATTTCTCTCTCACATCTTCTCGGAGATTACTGACTGCCCTTCCCTCAACTTCACCGAGAACCCGACCATTCCAACTCCTCGCACAAAATAGGAAGCTCTCTCCAGGCCTTATAAGGAGTGGAAGGCAGCAATGGATGTGGAGAACGAGGCGTTCATTCACAACAACACCTTTGACGATGTCGTTCCCCCTTCCGGTGTCAAAATCGTCGGCGGAAAATGGATCTTCCGAGTCAAACAACTCCTAGGTGAAGCTCCACTGTTCAAGGCACGATACGTGGCGAAGGGTTTCACCCAGAAGGAGTATCTCGACTTCTTCGAAACCTTCTCGCCCACGGCCAAGCTCCTGACTGTGCGCGCTCTTCTTGATATAGCCGCTCGCGGCAACTTCGAGATCAAGTCCATGGACGCCTCCTCCGCCTTTCTCCAAGGCCAGCTCAAGGAGGATGTTCACATGGAACGCCCACTAGGGTTTCCTGGCACTTACCCTGCCAACTCAGTGTGGAAGCTAAAGCGCCCAATGTATGGCCTCAAGCAGGCTCGTGAGTGGCACAACAAGGTGAAGGAAGTCCTCCTCGCACTTGAATTCCATCCCTCCGCCTCAGATTCCAGTCTCGTCTTTCGTCACTCTCCCGAGCCCTTCTACATCCTCGTCTACGTCGACGGCTTCATTCTAGTCGCCAGAGATCCAGCTGAGATGGCCGCTGTCCAGTCTGCCCTCAGCTCTGCCCTTCTCATGAAGGATCTTGGTGACCTCAAGAACTACCTGGGGATGGAGATCACTCGTGACCGTCAGGCTCGCACGATCACCCTCTCCCAGGAGTCCTAGATCGACAACCTTCTCAAGCGTTTTGACATGGACTCCAATGACTCTGTCTCCACTCCACTCCCACTACAGCATCAGCTCACAGCCCCTCCGATTCCTTCTCCAGACGCCTGCAAGGACTCGTATCCTTAGCTAGTTGGATCACACATGTATGCCATGATGTGCACTCGACCAAACTTGGCTTACCCAGTTAGTGTCCTCTCTCGATATGTCTCCCCCAGATGCTACACTGCCTCCCATTGATCTGCAACCAAGAGGGTCCTCCGATATCTACAAGCCACCATGTCCCACATCCTCATTCTTGTTGGTACCTCTCCAATCAGGCTCGAGGGATACACAGATTCCTCATGGGCCGATGACCAGACTGACAGACGCTCCTCCCAAGGGTACTGCTTCACCCTTGGTAGCGGAGTCATCAGCTGGCGCTCCACTCGGTCCTCTGCAGTCTCCATGTCGTCCTGCTAGGCCGAGCTCTACGCAGGCACAATGGCTGCTCAAGAGGCACGCTGACTCTCCTTTCTCCTCGTTGAGTTAGGCTACCCCCAGCAGTCGCCCGCCCTGTGGTGTGACAACCAGAGCACCATTCGCGTCACCAAGGATCCTGTGTTTCCACTCTCGCACCAAGCACATTGAACTTCGTCATTTCTTCATCCGAGATATTGTTCAAAGTGACCTGCTGACGGTACGGCACATCGCCTCAGATTGCAACCTCGCCAACCTCTTTACTAAAGCTCTCGGCAAGGCTGACCACCATCGCCTTCTCCGTTCCATGGGGCTATGTGCTTCTTGACTGGGTTTGCAGTCTATGGGGGTGTGTTAGAAATAGATTGCAAATCCCACTTTTGTACTTGTACTTTTATATCCTAGTTTAGGTTAGGAATGTTCTACTGGGTTGGAGTGTACTCACAAAATCCCTACCTCACCCAATTGTGATCCCTCCAATCTCCAATTACCCAATTGGAGATTGCCGGCCGGGGCGCGAGAGGCCTGGCTAGGGCGCGAGGGGCCGGTCGGGCGCAAGGGGCCAGCGATGGCGCGAAGGGCCAGCTAGGGGGCGAGGAGCCGGCTGGGGTGCGAGGGGCCTGGCGATGGCTCGAGGGGCCTGGCTAGGGCGCGAAGGGCCAGTTGGGCGCAAGGGCCGGCTAGAGCGCGAGGGGCCGGCTGGGGCGCAAGGGGCCTGGCTAGGGCGAGAGAGGCCGGTCGGGCGCGAGGGGCCAGTGACGGCTCGAAGGGCCGGTTAGGGTGCGAGGAGCCGGCTGGGGTGCGAGGAGCCTGGCGATGGCGCAAGGGGCTGGCTAGGGCGTGAGGGGCCTGGCTAGGGTGCGATAGGGGCCGGCGAGGCGCAGTAGGCTAGGGCGCGGGCGGAAGCGGGTGGGTGGACCTAACCTACTCGAGATGCCATGTTAGATTACCTGAATGATTTAACTAGAGAGAGAAACAGGGGAGATATAGCAGTTGGGTTGTACTCACTAGGAGCACACACCTAATCTAGCCTATAACTTCTACATGTAGATGTATGTATAAGTTGACAGGTTGTTCTACTACCAAGCCTAGGAGGTGTGTTAAATTATATATTCTATTATATGATTAGTAGGCTTGGTAGGTTTTATCAAACTCTACTGTAAAGGGTACAACTGCCTCCTTGTATCCCTCTCTCTCTTCTATTCCATCCTCTTTTTCTCTCGTCAACTTTCCTAGCTACTAAACCTCTCGCCATTTACAATAGTAGCCTAGATAGGGACATGCTTTAGAGAGTACAGCACACCAGGCATATCTTGCTTGTACCCTTGCTTCTAATCTATCACGCTACTTTGAGAAGATGCACGAGCGTTGGCAAGCTGGAAGACCAATTGGTGGTCTTCAGAATGTTTTGGCCAAAGCTTTCAGTAGCGTGCTTTTTCAGCAACGTGTTGGTAAGCAGATGTCGGCATCGCAGTTGTCTTTTGAGACCTCTGGAGAAAGAGGGGAACAGTACAAAGGGGCAGAAATCATCATCATTGGCAAGGAGTAAGAGTTCCAACGAGGGTCACACATAGGTCAAATGGAAACGTTGATATAATACCTGGCAACTTGTTTTTGAAGAGGAGGAGAAGCTTACCCAGGTTTTCAGACCAATACTCCTCCCGTCCGCCATTGTTCTGTAATGGGTAAGTCATGGGACGGAAGAGTCTAACTCCCTCTACTTTTTTCAGATCCCCTAGCCGTGTTCCTAGAGCAGCAATAGGCTTATGCGCCAACTCCGTGCCTAGGGCAAAACACTCATCCAACGATGTGCCATACAAGCCATCCTCTCCAATTGCCCTATCATGGAGTTCTACAATGTCCATGACCCTGTTCCCCCCTGCATCCAACCCCTCGATCTCCATGTCCTTGTTGTTTGCATGCTTCTTCAAGAAAGGAGCAAGGCAACTCTGTTTGAACTCGCCGTATCCCTCTGCCCCTCGAGTGTAACGCAGCCTCAATTGCATACACACGTCGTCGATAGCGCTGTCAACATTGGTCAAGTCCACCTTGGAGGGAAGGGGAGGGGAGGGGCGGGGCGTGGAGGGGAGGGGAGGGGAGGAAAGGGGAGGAGAGGGGAGGGGAAGGGGGAAGAAAGGAGGGGAGGAGAGGGAAGGAGGAAACAAAGGAGGGGAGGGGAGGGGGGAGGAAGGAGGGGAGGGGAGGGGAGGGGGGAGGAAAGGAGGGGAGGGGAGGGGGGAGGAAAGGAGGAGGGGGATGATACGGGTTGGGTATGGGAAAACAAAGGCAGGGGCAGTATGAATGCTGAAGGTAGTGTGTGATGTCTTCCTCAGCACAACGGACTATGCAGTGTGTCGTCCGTTATGGAAAGATGCATGAGAAATTGTAAAGCTTTAGACATAAGATTATCCAAGAGAGGGAACACACAACTCACAGATCGATCCTGAAACTTCAGATTGAGGTTGTTCAGGAGGAACAGGACATCGGCGAGCAGGTAAAGCATGAAGTGAAAATTGAAGCTGGATGCAGTTTCGTAGAGCTTGTGGTCCTCCGCCTTCCAAATCCACAGTAGGATCGGCAGCAAGCCACAGAAAAGGGAGACTACCTCGCCACGAGACAACCACCGAATCGCAATCATCCCCAACACCTCTAGGTCGGTCTTGCGGATCGCATACTGCAGGTGCAGAAAGGCTTCTCGATGCACGTTGGACCGCCCGAGCTGCTCTGCTGTGGTTTTGATGACAAAATCAACAATTTCCAGATCCGGCAACTTTGATGCAGCGTCCTTGGCGGCGAGCGCCTCTCTGGATGTAAGGTTTGGGGAAAAGGGTGAGAGGGGCAGAAATTTGGGGCTGTAATTAGAGCGTCATGGTGGTATTAGATACACTTGGGATGACAAGGCAGAAATCTTAAAACCAGAACTTGTAACCAAGGCAAATGCATGGGAATGGTGCATGGCTTACTGGTGAGCTATGCAGTGAAATGCCACCAGCCATGGGCAGCGCTTCTCCAAGCGCTTAACTAGCCCCTTCCTCTCCTCTATCATCACTGATGCTCCATCAGTGCTTATACCCACCAATCTCTTCATGTCCAAGCCGTTTCCATCAAGGTACGCTGTCAAAACTTGATACAGGGAAGCATCATCACACTTTTCAAGCGGAAGATGGGCAAGGAACTCTGTTGTGATAAGGTGGTTGCGCTCATAAGTGCAATAGACAATAATATGCTTGCCGTGTGCTCTGTCAGTGCTTTCATCAAGGGAGATACCAAACCATGGGCAGCACTTGATGAGAGCATGCTGCTGTTCATGCAGATGGATCGCTAGAGCGTGTAAGAATTGGCCCGCTGCCCATCTGAAAAAATGTTCATGGATTGGAATGCTAAGGGGTCACAAGCCAACATGTTACTTTCGCACAGAAATCAACAAACTACTAGCATGCAATGGGATTGGGCACTTACGCCGTACAATATGTCCCACACTTCGCTGTGTTCGGCATGTCAGTCAATCCAACCTCCGCCAGCCACAGCGCCAAGATGGGATACATACTGATTGGTATGTCATGGCGTCCAATGAAGTACGCGATGCGCATGCAGAGAATCACACAACGAAACTTCGCGGGCGCATGCTGAAAGCCTTCCCACTGCTGCCTTATTGCCTCTTTCTGCTTCTCTGTAGCTTCCTTTGCCTCTGCAGCCTTGTGGTTGTCGCTGGAATGATGGCCCAAGACGCACGGCCGCTGAATGTCTCACGCCCGGCCGTCCAAATGGCGTGGTTCGTCGATCTGCAGCCCACTTCTCGCAGACGTTACACTTCATGCCGTATTTCTCGAGTGTTTTGTCCAGCTCCAAACGCAGCCAAGGGAATTCTGAAATCCGTTTTGGATTGAACTGGCTCTTTAGCTTACGCTTCTCTACTGAGACTACCGGTTCAGCAGCTGGGGAATCTCCCACCAGATTGGTCGTAGTTGGAGCCTTCTCTGCCGTGGAACTTTCCCCTACTGGTTTGGCAGCAGTCGTCCCCTCCATGCCGCTTGGAGAGGTTCCACCAGCAGGATCAACGGGCAAGGTTTCCCATGCTGATTTGGTAGCCTTGCGCTTCCTTTGGGATATGGGTGGGGCAAAGTTCAAACGCAGCTGCTTATGGCCACGATGGCTTGTAGCACCCGAGCCGTAGGATGAATTCCAGATCGTAGTGGCATTCGGATCCGAGGGACGTCGGAGGATCGGCCGATCCACATGCGGGGTAGAGTCCTAGGGTGACCAATTTCGCCCTACGCTGCTCATGTTGCCCTGAAATTGGTTGTGTCTCCTCATCGCTATCGATTTCGATGGAATTGTTAAGATTGAAACTTATTTTCTGACGGATAGGTGCATTACCCCTTGCCCTTGTTACAGCAGTTAGCTTTTCTGGACCTAGGGTTAGGTCGAGGTCATCCATGGTCGTGCTAAGATCAACTAGGCTAGGCTAGCTAGCTACCTGTAGTCACTCAGTCGTCGGTTGGTTTGCTTGCAAAACCTCAGTCCTATTTTTCCCAGTGAGCTTCACCAGGGGTTTTCTGCTAGGGGATGAGTTGGTTGGGTTGGGTGGGGCGGATTGTTACAGTGGTCGGTTGGAGGAGAGGTTTGGTTTGGCTGCTGGTACAGCATCAACATCGGCCAACTGTCTTCCTCTCTCTGCAAAGCTGGCTGGCCGGCAGGCAGGCAGGCAACCGTGGAAAATATCAGAATATGATGCCGCGTCATTCGTGGAGGGGGATGGTTGTGTGCGTGCACCAATCAGAGGAGGTGGGGCAAGATTTGGGGCGGGACTTTTAGGGGAGGAAGAGAGAGAGATTTGTCAGGCGGGGCAGAATTTCGGCGGGAGGGGTGAGTGGGAGGGAGGGCAAAAAATATATTTTTGGGGGGGGGGGGGAGAGGTGGGGGGGTTGTGTACAGCTCACGAGGCCCTCACAAAATTCCCCGTAGGGTCCGGGTCGCCCTGGAATCGCTCCGGATGATAACGGGCCCTACAAAATTTCCCCTGTGTGAATCCGGGTTCCTGGATTAAAAATCCACCTGAAGTATGGGTTATGCTTTAACTCACCCTAGATTTTCAGTCAAGACAGGGTGATTACCATGTTATTTTCAGCCCTGCTATGGATGCTATTTGGATGGCTCGCTCTCTGCCCATCCTGCTGCCTTGACTCAGTTGTCTGAAAAGTGTTGCGCTGAGAGGGAAACTCGGCAATCCGTGCCAAGATGTCTTCAATTTTGTATTGAAGCCAGTTTACCACTAACAGCAGTTTACATCCCACATAGCTATATCCAATTAAATATCACCAATTTGTGGCAAAATAATATTATAGTGAATCATGTTCTTTCAAGACACATCTCTCGATGCATGGTGCTGCTGGAAAAATTGAAAGCCACGCCAAACATCCCTGAGGATGAGTCATCCTCAACACCGCAGCGAAACTAACACAAAATTAAGCTAGCAGTCATGAAATATCTATAATACACATGAGGTGTCAGAGACTAGGCTCAGCCAAAGCAATACCACCATATTCTTCAACTGCAACTGAAAGCAAGGAATCAATGCTGCATCATTATGCTGGAAGGGCAAACTTCTTGTCCACAATGCCTGGACCAGAGTCGTAGTACTCATTCTTGGAAGAACATCTGCGTTAGAAAAAGGAAGACTGTTCAGTTGGCATCAAGACAACCATAAAGCAATGCAAAGGGCAAAAAATGCTAACCTCCTTGAAGGTGCTCAGAGAGGCAAGCATCGATCCTCCAGTCCACGCATCCAACTTGCGCCCAGGTGGAGCAGCAACCTGAGTCTCCGTGGCAGGGAGCCGGGTAATTTTGCTCGTCAAGCGATCAGCGATTCCATGAAACATAGGAGAACCACCGCTGAGCACAATGTTGCCATGCAAACTGTTCCTGACATCAGTGCCACACTTCCCAATGGAATTATAGCACGTCTCATGGATACCCGAGTCTTCCATGGTAAGTAGAGGGGGGTTAAACAGCACTTCAGGGAACTTGAACCGCTTAGAATCAACGGTGAGCATCTAGCCATCAGGAAGCTCGTAGGATGAGCTCTGTGCAGTCTGTATCTCCTGCTCGAAATCAATGACAACGTAACACAGCTTCTCTTTGATATCCCTCACAGTCTCCCATTCAGCTGTTGTGGTGAAGGAGTCACCCCTCTCAAGCATGAGCCAGTCAAATCACGACCAGCAAGGCCCAAATGGAGAATCGCATCCGGCAGAGCCTGACCCTCGTATATGGGGACAGTATGGAACACACCATCACTCAAGACCAGAACAAGACCTGGAAACGAAGACGACATTAGCAGCAGAGACACATGGGGAAAGCTGCTGCATGAGAAAGCAGCAGAGATCCAATGTACTCGTGGTGCGACTGCTGGCGTACAGAGAGAGCACAGCCTGAATGGCAACCGACATTGACGACACGTAGAAATTTTCAAACATCATTCGAGGGAGACTCAGTCAAGAGCACCGAATGCTCACCTGGAGAGATGTGAAGCTCATTATAGAAGGTGTGGTGCCACATTGTCTCCATGTCGTCCCAGTCCTACACAACACCTTTGGTGTAGAATAGTGAAGGTCTTAAGCGAATGAAATCATGAAAAATCGTGTGCAATTCATTCAACAGCCTCGCGAACTCACCAAATGTAATAAGGTGGCTCAGCCTCAAAATGCTATGCTTGGATAGCGCTTCATCACCAGTATAAGAATCCTTCCCACCCATTCCTACCATCACACCCGCATGGCTAGGACGGCCAACATCGCTCAGAAACACAGCACGCGGCGTATCATCTCTGACAAATACGGCCTGGAAACAGAGCTCATGATGAATTAGACGGAAGCCAGCCACGAGCACGACAATGTGACAATGTCGATGTCACGCACTTTCAGTGGCACACAAGAGCCTGATTGTCGGCCATGTTGAACTTGGATAGCTCATAAAACGTGCAGAGCAAGACCAGGGGAGCCTTTATTAAACTGCTGATTCTTGCTTGGCCTCGGGATATCAGGGTAAAATACCCTTATGGCCCTTATAATAAGGCTGGGGTGGGTGTTGGACCCTTATTTTTAAAAGTGGTTTAGTATTGTACCCTTATGAAAAAAACTAGATCTATACGGGATTCTGTTTTTTCAGAGTGGTCAAGTATAGGGACCCTGATGTGGAAAAGTGTTGTGTAAGTCCACCCTTACACAATCACACATGCGATCCCCCGCTATGATAATTTCTCCCCTTGCCAACCTACAAATTTTGGCTAACTCTCCCTAATCCGAGTGTCATTCCTCCTAAACCCCTTGCAACCCAAGATTCCGGTTAAGCCCCCCACTGCCAAGGACATTCCTCCCTCAGCCCTCCAGCAACCGCAAAAAATTGGTGTGAAGTCCCCCACTGGCAAAGACAGGGCTCATGTGGTACCCCTCGCAACCCAGAGGATTCGGCTAAGTCCCCCACTGACAGAGACATTCCTCCCGTACCCCTCGCAACCCGGAGGATTCGGCTAAGTCCCCCAGTGCCAAGTGTGTTCCAGTCAGACTTCGGAGAATAACTATTTTGAAATTACCGGGTAGCCTAAAACGAAAAAAAAGCCTTGGACGTGACATGTCACACCTGCTCTTCCCCCCTACCCACTTCGGGGAATGTCGCGCCTACGAAATATCGGTGACTTGAATTTCTGTTTTCCCTAGTTTTTACCTCGCCCCTATTCGCGCACGACGGGGATTCCCGCTGTCAATTTATTCTGCCAATGGTTTCCCCATTTTAATGGCTGCCACTCACCCGAGAAGTCATGCGCACTATTACAAAACCTGCCGTCTTGAATGTTCATTTTGTGTTGGTAGTGTCGCACCCGCCACTACATTAGTTCAAGAAATGAAAGAACAAAAGAAAAAACCCAGAGGGGCACGACTACTCTGGGTGGCATCAGCCCTAACTCCGAAAAGGATTGTGTTTGGGACACCTCAATTCGCATGTCGGGCAACTATGAATTGTTTAGGCAGCCCAAACACTCTTCACATTTGGGTAGTCAGTGCATAGCGCACTTTTTTAACCAAGCCTCTAGGCTGCCCCTAAAGTTACCCTAAAGCTCGCTAAATTGGCGAAAACACGAGTGCTGCATAAATCACTCACAATGGGTAACTCAGGCCGGGACCGGGAAGGGTCCGGGGAATTAGGGCGTATTCCTACACGACGGGTTTCAGTGCCAGCAAACGCGAAATTGAGTTTGAAACGCGAATCGGTGAGGTCCGAGGGTCAAAACGCAAATTCCTGTGCGGTTCAATTTGGTAGTTCGCGAAGTTTGGTTTCCAGGTACTGAACGCGCTAAATTAGAACTACGCTATACCCCTTAACCGCAAGAATTAAAACTGCAAAATTACCGAGGTGCGTCATTGTCACAGGTCCAGGATTTAGTGGAAGCTTGAATCATAGAATTCAACGTGTCTTCTCGAATACAAGCAAAGAGGCAGTGCTATTTATACCTACGAGAACTCTAGGGAAGGCTAACTAGAACCTTCTAAGTGAGTTATAGAAATGAGTGGAATCGTTCGTAGGAACACCACTAGAAGCATGGTAGGGATTCTAGAGATACGGTGACGGTGACAGAACACTCCACGCAATAGAAAACACGGCACTCAAGGAAAGTCTGAAACACTCTGTAACACATATGATATATATGAAATATATCAATGTGTAGGGAAGAGTGTGGGGATTTCCAGAAAAGGGAAAACACACAAAATAACACACAAGTAAATAGCAAAAACACAAATGGGTGTGATCAAGGATTCGGCAAGCCTTATCCTCTCATAGTCATTCCCTCCACTTCAACGTTAACAAATTAAAATCTTGGCGCACCCTGTCGAGTGAAGCCCAAGGCACGTCGTCACATTAGATCTGCAACATGCCAGTCATCCAATCGCGCGAGATCCTGCAACTACAGTAGGCTGCTTTGGAGTTCTACCCTTATGTGAAAAGGTACAATTTTTTAGGACCCTAATATTACAAAGTAGCTTAAAAATATACCCTTACAAAAAAAAGTAGCAGCAAGCGAGTACCCTTTCGAGAAAGAGTACTTCTAATCCTATCCAGAGGCTAGCTTGCTTGATACTCATAGACTACTAAAAGCAGCCTGCTTTTACATTTAGTATAAAGTTCAAACTAAGCACAAACGGCAACCCAATCGCGCCAGATGCTGGACACGATAGACGTGCTCACCAAATGCGAACAATCTAACGCAGACTAATCCACCTAGCGCAACCGACGCGACCTACCTAAGGCGCCATAGCGCAACCTACGCTAGGTCGAAATTGTGCTAGGGGGGGATTGGTAGAATTGAGTTGGGTGTACAATTTTGGTTGACCACCCAACCAAGGCAAAGATAGATTGGAAATTCCAACCCTTCGTATTGAGGCTCGAGAATTCCCAAGCCTACACATTGCCAACCAATGGTTGGATTTTCAACCAACAACAAATAGACAGTTGGTGTTACAACCAACCCAATCCAATATTTTCATCCATCCATTTGCTCTCAAATGGGTAGCAACCCAACCTAAAAAATCACCTAAGCAATTCCACTCTTAGAGCTTCACCACCTTGTTGCCATGGAGGAGTTGGAGCTCCCCAAGGGGTCTAGGGAAGGGTTGAGCTTTCTCAAGGTTTTTCTCCATTTCCCAACTCCAACAAACTAATTTGGAAATGGGATTTTCTCCAAGTCTTTGAGCTCTCCTCACAGCTCTCCCTATACGACTACTGTATCTCAAGTTTTCTTCCATCTAAGTCTCTCCTCTTAAGACATCTCCAACAACTTCAAGGCTAATTTAGAACTAAGCTAGGGTTATTACTAGATTGGAGAGCATCATTTGATTGTAAACCCTACAATACTAGCCTTGGTTGTTACAGACAAGGTCGAGCTAGCTTAGGGATGAGAGGCTTTGAGGGTTCCTGGGGTAATGAAGGTGGAAACTCATACATGTCTCTCTCCTCCTGCATCCCTTCAGAGGACGATGGCAAGAATTCCTTTGTACCAATCTCTGTCATGACGTGCGCGACTAGCCCGGCCAATCCAAACGAGGGAATGAATATCCGAAACTTTCTTGGTGCCCGACAGGGGGGGTTCCATTCTGAATCTGTGGATTTTCTAGTGGGCACGGCGGAGAACAATCCGTCGCCTGCAAATTTGAAGGATTGGGTCTGCCATCCGAACAAGTGACTTGTGTGCATACCTGGGCTAACCAGCTGTATTCTTTCTAGATAAGGGACTCCTCGGAAAGAAGATCCCCCACAGGTTTCCACTGTAGAGGTGGGTCTATCTATAAGTGTGGCATATGTTGAACATGAAGTCCTTCCCCATACATGTTTGCCGGTGCAGAGTTTTCTACTATAACGGGAGCTTATGCGGAAGTGCGTGACGCAGATAAAGCTACTCTAGCTCTATAGTTCTCTAAGGAGAGATAGCCTTCATAATTGTGTGTTTCATTGAGTAGCTTGAGAAAGCTTGGGCACACCAATTCACTAGAATCAATATTACAAATTATGGTTCACAAGGCAAACACTAATACTACCTCATTGAACCTCATTGAACATGGAGAACGTTCGCACGAGAGCGTTTACATAACTACTCTAAGCTGCGCTTAGCCAAGTCAGCAATGGCACGTAAAGTAGTTATTCTAATGTGCGAAACAGTCTGATGTTACACACATTTCCGCAGTTACAAATTGTGAGTCATGTGTTCAATTTCTCAATGTCGCAGGTAGATTTTGCAGTTTTTGGTCCAGATGGGTTCTGTGTTTAACTTACAAATTGGAAATTTCTCGCAATTTCGGAATGCCACCTTCAAAAAAACTTAGTCAGTTTTGCCAAAGGGGTCGTTCGCCTTAGTTATGTCGGAGATGACTCTCTGCCTCGCTTCTGCCGAATTTCGTCTCTGCCGAGGGGGTCGACTGCAGAAGAGATAGCATAATTGCCTTTCTGCCGAACAGCGGCTGAAAGAAATGCTGCACGAGCAGGTCCTTGCGCCGGTCAACCGAGGTCCTGTTGGAACACATTTATGAGAGTCGACTCTGCCGAAAGGATCGCCTGCTGAAATGTCTTCTGCGCGATACTTCGGCAGAGGACAACCCTTCTGCGAATGGCCACTGGTGCCAATTCGGCAGAGGGTCTTGTACACTCTCGACTCTGCTGAGATCGCTCCTACAAAACCACCTCTCATTGTAGAAGCCATATGCAG
The DNA here is from genome assembly GCA_027943415.1 of Closterium sp. NIES-67. NCBI lineage: Eukaryota > Viridiplantae > Streptophyta > Zygnematophyceae > Desmidiales > Closteriaceae > Closterium > Closterium sp. NIES-67. The sequence continues at coordinate 18,759 of BQMB01001455.1, read as the reverse complement.
AAAACACGCTCCTGTTCTACCACTTCGACAGAACCGTTTTTCTGCCTTGTCGACGGAAATGCTCCTCTGCCACTTCAACTCTGTCACTTGAATTTCCCCGCAGAGTCTCGCCTCATCAACAAATCTTCTCTTCATCAACTAGCCTTTCTGCAGGGGCTCGTGTTCGCAGACTTCGTTGATATGAAGCTTCTGCAGACTTTTGTAGCCTTCGCAGGATCAAGGCGGTTCTCAACAGCCGATGCGATGGCACATGTGTGAAATGTGTCAAGGGGGGGGGGGGGGGGGGGGGGGGGGGTGGTTGGGGAGTTACAAGACTACGACTGGCTGGGGCGCGACTTGAGACGTGTACTGGTACCCATTTTCGAATTGCGGATTAAACCCTACCCAACCATGTTCTATGATTCACGAAAATCTCTACAACGCATAGCACCTAGCCAAATCGCATTGGAGTAAACTCTTGTGTCAACCCCTTAAGATTTACACTACTGCATTTGAGGGGGGAAATGACGCTGCTACAAAACTGTACTACCAGTACTGTTCCGTGTGGACTTTCCAACTGTCAAGTTATACATATGTTTTATATGTAAAAGTTTCAGGCTATATAGGTTTGTGTTCTTAGAGGGCATAATACCAACCCTATATGTTCCATGTACTGCTTTGTTCTAGTCAATTTGCTACTCAGAGATGGTATCAGACTAGGTAGGTCCCACCTACCCCCGCTTCCGCCCTAGCCTATCGTATAGCACCCCGTCGTAGCCCACCGTAGAGTGCCCCGCCCTAGCCTGCCGCGCCTGCACTAGCTTGCAGCACCGCGCTGGCCCCTAGCCTGCCACGCTGGCCCCATCTGCGCCATGCTGGCCCTTAGCCCGCCGCGTCGGCCCCGTCTCGCGGTGCCGCCCAAGCTAGCCATGACGACCCCAGCTAGTCGCGCGGCCCTAAGCTCGTCGTGAGGCCCCCAGCTCGCCGCCGGCCCCAGATCGCCGTCGGCCTAAGCTCGCTGCCGACCCCAGCTTGCCGCGCGGCCCCCAGCTCGCCGCCGGCTCCAGCTCGTTGCGCGGCCCCCAGCTTGCCGCCAACCCCAGCTTGTCGCCGGCCCAAGCCTTCCGCTCCGCCCCAGCTAGCGGTGCCGGCGTCAGCTCATCATGCCGCCCCAGCTCGCCGCGTCAGCTCCTGCTTGCCGCTGGCCCCTCGCTAATGGCCTTGGTGTGAGAAGATGAGGCTTGCTGAATCCTTGAGCACATCCATTTCCATATTTGTTACTTATTGTGTGTTATCTTGTATGTTTTTACTTTTCTAGAAATCCCTACACTCTTTCCTACACAGTGATATGATATATAAGTCTGCGATTCTCACACGGACAAGCTCACTGCCCACACCATCCCTTGTGTCTTCTGTGGCTTCCCCCTTGACACGTCTGACTGGCACTTTAACCATCCGATGTCTCACCACTTCTTTCACTCGCGTGACGTCACCTTTGACGAGGGTGTGTCCTTCTACACCCATTTTCCCCACCAAGGTATCCCAGTCACCCCGCCCCTGTTCCTTGTCCTCACTCCCCTGGTATCTCCCGCTCCCCGTCCTGCCCCATCTGGTGTGTCTCACGTCACTCCCCTTCCTTCGCTTGGCCCGGCGGAGGAGTCTACTAACTCCAGGGGCCCTGAGGCCCAGGGCCAGCCGCCTATTTCTATGGTGCCTGCACTCTCAGCCGCGATGTCTCCTCCTCCATCACAGCAGCAGTAGTCGCCGCAGCAGCCGTCCCAGCAGCAACAATAACCGCCGCAGCAGTGGTGCTAGTCCTGGGGGTGCTAGTCCTAGGGGTGCTAGTCCTGGGGGTGCTGTTGTGGCGAGTCTCGGAGGTAGCAGTGGTACAGTTGGAGGTTTCTCCCGTGGGCGCAGAGTAGTAGCAGCAGCAGAAACATTCACCGTCAGTGTCCGCCCTTCTTCTCCTCGGTCTTCCCTCCCCCATCCCACCGCTCGCGCCTCCCACAGCGAAGCCTCCTCCTCCTATCTATGGCCTTGTGTTCCCTCTGCGGACTCGTCCCCAGCTCGTTTCCCCCTCGTTCTCCCCTTGTGTCTCCTTCATTGTCTTTACCTGACACCTCCCTCCCACTGGTGGTCTCACCGTACCTCTCGTGATCGCCTTGTCTCTCCTGTTTAGCGTTCCCACCCTATGTCACTCTGTTCTCACGCATCCCGTGCTCCTCCCACTCTTGTTTTTCTGTCGCCTCCTCAATCATCTCTCACTGTCTCCTCTCCATTTTCTGCACCACAGCCTTGTGATACCTCAAGACTTGAGCAAGGTATTAGGATTACAAAGTGCACTCAAACCAGGGAAACCTGTGTCAACATACAATTTGTATGTGTAATAGGCTAGCTAGGTGCATCCTTGTATAGAGTACAACCCCTTAGGTTATATCCCCTTGTACCACCTCATTCTAGTCATTCGTTCTACTCTAAAATGGTATCAGATTAGGTTAGGTCCGCCCACCCCACCCGCTTCCACCCTAGCCTCTAGCGCCTCGCTGGCCTCTTAGCGCCCCGCTGGCCCCTTAGCGCCCTGCTGGCCCCTTAGCGCCCTGCTGGCCCCTTAGCGCCCTGCTGGCCCCGTACGCCCAGCTGGCCTCGTAGCGCCTCGCTGGCCCCTTCGCGCCCCGCTGGCCCCGTTTGCGCCCCGCTAGCCCCATTTGCGCCCCGCTGGCCCCGTTTGCGTTCCGCTGGCCCCATACGCCCCGCTGGCCCCGTTTGCCCCGCTGGCCCCGTTCGCGCCCTGCTGGCCCCGTTCGCGCCCCGCTAGCACCGTGCGCCCCGTGCGCCCTGCTAGCCCCCGTACGCCCCCCTGGCCCCATTCACGCCCCGCTGGCCCAGTTGCGCCCTGCTAGCTCTGTGCGCCCCACTGGCCCTGCATGCGCCCCGCACACCCCATGCGCCCTGCTGGCCCCGTGCGCCCCGCTAGCCCCGTGCGCCCCATTGGCCTAGTGCGCCCCGCTGGCCCTGTTCGCGCCCCGCTGGCCTCGTCGCGCCCTGCTAGCCCTCTGAGCCCTGCTGGCCCCTTATGCCCCTTAGCACACCGGCCCTAGCTCGCCGACCCTTCCGCTCTAGCCCCTGTTCGAGCCGGCCCCTGTTCAAGCAGGCCCTCGTTCCTGTCGGCCCCAACATTCTGCGGTGCCGCTGTGCTGCTGTGCCATGCCGGCGTGCCACCGAATAGCTATGTCGCTATGCCGTCGTGCCGCCGTGACGCTGTGCCGTCATGCCGCTGAGTCGCCGTGGAGCCGTGCTGCCATGCCACCGTGTCATCGTGCCGCCGTATAGCAGTGCCATTGTGCCGCCGTTCCGCCGTGCCGCCATGTGATCGTGTCACTGTTCTGCTGTTCCGTTGTGCCGCCGTGCTGCCAAATAGCTGAGGTCGTGCGATGGTAGACGATGTGCTCCGCCTAGATGCGAAGGGGCGGGCGATCGACTTCCACGCCTGGCTTGACAGGTCAGCGCCAGGACGGTTACTCCCTGGGTGTTCATGTTGATGGCTTGCTTCCCCGCCCCCCCCCACGCCTGTTGCCCTCCCTGATGCCCCCCATGCCTGCTGAGCGTGATGCCTTTTCCGCTGCTGCGCTTGCTGGCACTGTCTGGGAGTCGCGCGACGCTGTAGCACAGCTTGCCATTTGTCACGCCCTCCCCCTGTCCGAGCGTCACCGCTTTACCGCTGTAGCGAACGCCAAGGAATTCTTAGAGGTCATAGTTGCGTGTTACTCCACGCCTGCTTCCACCTCCTCCAGCCGCCTGATCCTCCCCATGCTGTTCTCTGATCTCGCGGCCTTCCCCACTGTCGCTGACCTAGCCACTCACCTCTGTGCACTTGAGGCTAACTACCACGCCGCTAGCACTAAGGCCAAGCTCACTGCCTTCCCTCCGTCGCTTTGCGTTACTCTTTACTTCATTGCCATGTGCCTTCCTGACCGCTTCCCCACTGTCCGCGACCACTTCCTTAGTCAGCACCTCGGTGACCTCACTCTAAACGCCTTTGTCATCGACGGATCTGAGATAGAGACCCGCCATTGCACTATCGTTCAGTCTAGCGGTACTGCGACGGTCCCTATCTTTCACGAATGTGCTCGCTCCAAGTGTACATACGCTGACATGTCGGACACTGTCGCTGAGACAGCCCCTGCCGCTGAGACCACTGCTGCGGCCTCCGTGCAGCCACGTAAGGGTAGGGGCCGCCGCTCGAGGGGGGGGCGCAGCAGAGGAAAGGGTGGTGGGGGTTGTGGAGGTAGAGGCAAGGGCGGTGGCTCAGACGAGGGGACCGGGGCTGGTTCCCAGGACCAGCAGCCTCAGCCTCAGCAGCAGCCGCAGACGCAGCAGTTGCAGGAGCAGTAGCAGCAGTCGCAACAGCAGCAACAAAAGTTGGGCCGCCTTCCGTCAGGGTGGCCCGGTGCCTTTGGTGGTGGTGGCCGCAGTGGCGGCCCTCGCAGCTCGGCGTCGGTGGCAGCTTTGGCGCTGTGGGTTGCCGGAATCTGCTCTAGACCGGCCCCTTCAATGGCACTGTGTGTGGTCGTCCGACTCACACTGCCGCTTCGGTCCTGCGCCTAACCTCCCTGACTAGCCCAGCCTGGTGCGCCGTAGTGTGCATATCTTTGAGATGGATATGGATAAGATTTTCGCTGCTTTGCATCCCATATATGCGGATGCCTCTAGTGTGACCGGATCTTATTACCCTGCGTCGCCTAGTGTAGGTGTGCCTCCTGTGTGTAGTCTAGGCTGCCCTCCTGCATCAGGCGTAGGACCCTCTACCTTGTTTAACCTAGGCTCCATGCTAGCCCCTCCGCCGATTGCCACTACCGCTTCGCTCTCCTTCACGCTTGACTCAGGCATGTCCGCCTGCTTCTTCCGTGACCAAACTGCGCTCACGCACCTTGCCACCCCTGCTGCTGTCGTGCTTGCTGACCCCTCCTTGGGTCCGGTACTTGCTCGTAGCTCCACCACCCTTTCCTGTCCGGCGGTTCCCTCAGGCTCGCTTACTCGTCTGCACATCCCCTCGTTCTCTAGGATTCTAGTTGGTGTCGACAGTCTTCAGGACCTCGGCGTCACCACTACGTTCCCTGGACACGAGCGGTACGCGGTGTGTATCGACGCCACCATGGGTGCCCCACTCACCACGTTCCACCGGGACCAAGTGTCTGGCCAGTTTACACTCGACACCGAGTCCTCCTTGGTGAGGGCGTTCCCCCAGGTGCCTGCATCTACCCAGGTCGCTGCGGCTTCCTCGTGTCAAACGCCCACTCATCCGTCGCTCCTATGGCACCACCATCTAGGTCACCTCGCACTACCTCGTCTGCGTCACATGTTCCAGCGCGGTCTTGTCCTAGGTCTCCCTGCGTCGCTCACCGCCCTCCCTTCCTCGCCCGCGCCGCCGTGCACTCCTTGCGTCGAGGGCCGGCCGCGCCGTGCTCCTCACTCCTCCTTGCTTTGCCCTGCCACCGCGCCACTCCAGACTCTACACCTGGACGTCTGGGGCCCAGCCCCCGTCCCCAGGCCACGTCGCGAGCGCTACTTTCTAGTGCCTGTCGACGACTGCACGCGGATGTTGTACGTAGCTGCCTGTCCCCGGACCACGTCGCTACGCAGCTGCGCGTGTCTACCGCGGTCTCCCCATGTTGTGTCTCCACTCCGACCATGGTGGCGAGTTTGCCTCCGGTCGGCTTGGCCTATTCTGTCGTGCGAAGGGCATCACCCAGTCGTACACCCTACCGGACTCCCCGCAGAAGAATGGGGCCGTTGAGCGACGCATCGGTTTGGTCATGGAGGTGGCTCGTACCTCCATGGTCCATGCTTGTGCATCCCATTTTGTGTGGCCGTTCGCTGTTCGCTACGCCGCTCACCAGCTTAACCTGTGGCCACACTCCCAGCGGCCGCAGGTTTTGCTGACCCTTCTCTGGATCGGGATACTTGGTGACGTGTCTGCGTTCTACGTCTGGGGCTGCCTTGCTCACGTTCGTGCCACTTGCACGGACAAGCTCACTGCCCGGTCTGTCTCCTATGTCTTCCTTGGTTTCCCCCTCGACTCGTCTGACTGGCACTTTTACCACCCGCCGTCTCACCGCTTCTTTCACTCGCGTGACGTCACTTTTGACGAGTCTATATTCGTCTATCACTGCTTTCCCCACCGAGATCTCCTGGTTTCCCCGCCCCTGTTTCTGGTTCCCACTCCCCTGGTAGCCCCTGCTCCCCTCCTTCCCCATCCTGCTTTGTCTAGTGTGTCTCACGTCACTCACCTCCCGTCGGTTGTCCTGGACAAGGAGTCGGCTGACTCTGGTGGCCCCGCGGTGCAGTTCTCGCCGCCTGTTTCCGCCCCAGTGTCTCCTGCACCACCGCCGCCATCACTGCCGTCGCCGCCGCAGCAGCAGCCGTAGTGGCCATTGTAGCCGCAGCAGCAGCTGCAGCTGTCGTCGCAGCCGCAGCAGCAGCAGCCGTCCGTGGGCTCTGGGGGTTCGGGCGTTGAGAAGGGTGCTAATCCTGAGGTTCCTGTCGTGGCTCGTCCCGGTGGTCCTTGGGGTGGCACCGGTGTTGGAGAGGGTTCTATTTCTGGGGTTGCTAGTCCTGGGGTTCCTATCGTGGCTTGTCCTGGCAGTCTCGGGGGTGGCACCAGTGTTGGAGAGGGTTCTCATTTTTAAGGGTGCTGGAGTGGAGCATTCCTGAGGTAGCCACGGTGGAGCTGCAGGTTCTGGTATTGGCGTGGAGCAGCAGTAGTAGGAGTCGCCATAGGTATCCGACCTTCGCCTGCTCAGCCTTCCCTCCCCTGACCACCCGCTTGCGCCTCCCCCACTGCCGCGTCCTCTGCTTGTCTACGATCCTTTCTTTCCTCAGCCCGACTCATCTTCGGCTCGTTTCCCCCCTCGTTCTCCTCCCGTGTCTCCTCCTCTCTAGCCTGACCCAATGTCTCCGTCCCACTTTTGGTCTCTCTTGTCCAGCGCTTTCCCTCGATGTTGATTTGTTCCCATGCGTCTCGTCCACCCCTCCTCCCCTCGCCTCCTCCGTCGTCGCTTGTCGTTGCTCTGCCTCCTCTGTCTGGCTACCTTCGTGCTGCTAGTCCTCTTGTTCGTCAGGTCCTCGCCTCTCTCGTCACTGACCCATCTGTTCCGGTCTCTAGTCTTGTAGCTGCTGTCGCTGATTTCGCCTCTACCCACTGCCTTGACTACGCCACCGCTCTGGTCTCTGACTCTGTCCGTCCTCCGTCCGTCAGGGGTGCTCCTGCCCTTAGCAGTGACGTCCTATAGGATAGGCAGTACAAACTTCCTTTCCTGTCCGAGGTTGCGCCTCATCTCTGCTCCATGCTGCTAATCCCTGAGGGGGACCCAAACGCCTTCGACATCTTGACCCCTCGCACCTATGCTGAGGCGACCTCGGGACCCTGGACCTCCCAGTGGATAGCTGCCATGGATGCGGAGATGGCATCATGGAGATCCAGCGGCACCTACATCGACGTAGTTCCCCAACCTGGGGTGAACGTAGTCGATGACTGGTGGCTCTTCAAGGTGAAGCGCCCTCCTGGAGAGCCGCATGTGTTCAAGGCACGCTACGAGGCTAGAGGCTTCAGTCAGGGCGAGGGTGTGGACTTCTTCCGGACCTTTTCCCCGACCCCGAAGATGACCACTCTTCGGGCACTGCTCCACGTAGCAGCACAACGTGGTTACGAGCTGCACTCTTTCGAGTTCTCGACTTGTTTTCTTTTGGGCGGTTTGCACGAGCAGGTCTATCTGCGCCGTCCGCCTGGCTTTAATGGCTCCTTCACCCCAAGGACCCAGTGGCTCCTCCGGCGCTCGGTTTTCGGCGTGCGGCAGGCACCGCGCAAGTGGCACAACACACTTCATGCTACGTTAGCTGACCTGCAGTTCTTCCCGCAGACGCTTCACTTTTCGTTCGTGCTGGCCAAACCCTATTCTACATCCTTGTCTACGTAGACGACCTAGTCTTTCTACTACGGATAGAGACGCATTGGCCTCCATGAAGAAAGAGCTCCTGAGAAGACACACCTGCACTGACCTAGGAGAGTTGCGCTACTACCTTGGCCTACATATCTCTAAGGACAGAGCAACGCGCACCATCACTCTCAGACAGTCACACTTGGTGCTCCAGATCCTTCACAGGTTCGGCCTTCAGTTCTCCTCCGCACAGCCCACACCTCTACCAATAGATCATAGGCTCTCGGCTCCAGTCCCTGAGGCGTGTGTAGAGCCTAGTGGTCCTTACGCAGAGCTGGTGGGTTGCCTCATATACCAGATGACTTGCACTCGTCCGAATCTCGCATACCCTCTCAGCATCCTGGCTCGCTTAGTGGCCACAAGCAAATACCGACCACAGCACTGGTCGACCGCTAAGAGGGTTTTGCGTTATCTAGCAAGTATGTCGGGCATGGGGCTAGTGCTAGGAGGACGCAGGCTAGTGGTCCTTACAGGGCACACAGACACTTCGTGGGCGGACGATGCTGAGACGCTCAGGTCCTCCCAGGGCTATTGCTTTAGCTTTGGTGCAGGCGCCATCTCGTGGAGGTCCACCTGCTCGTTGTCTGTTGCCCAGTCGAGCTGCGAGGCTTAGCTCTACGCTGGTGCCATGGCAGCACAAGCGCTCTGCTGGCTGGCTTTCTTGCTCATAGACTTAGATCAGCGGCCTAGCTCTGCCCCGGTCCCATTATGCTGACAATAGGGCCATGATCCTCCTATGTTAGGAGCCTCAACTGGAGGGCCGAGGGAAGCACATCCAGCTGCGGTACTTCCTTCTGCGTGAGCTACAGCAGCACCGCCAGGCTCGCGTAGTACACTTGGCCTCAGGTGCCAACACAGCTGATATCTTCACGAAGGCATTTGCGCCTAAAGATCATCAGCGGCACTGTGTACAGCTTGGTCTAGTTCTTGTAGCTTCTCACTTGCTAGGACCCTGACTGTGTACTACTTTATATATTATCTTGAATGGCCTTGTGGCTCTTGCTCTAGTGGCTGGACTAGTAGTAAGGGGTGACTTCATCAGACTATTTACTCCGATGAGTCTGAAATCTTGGACCGGTATAATGTGCAAACCTGAATTTCTAGATAACCCATTTTCCCAGTCCTGATTGATTCAGAGTAAGGTTTTGGGGATCCTGAACAATTCAGACCTGACTCTAAGCCCGTACTGTGTTCCAGAGTGCAACGCGTACGGACCCGAAAACCGACTTCCCTCGGGTCCGCAGGTTCCCCCAAAATTTCGCCCGCCATCAGTGTTTCCCGCCTGGGTCACGTGCAGAATCCACACTCAGTAGAAGATCCCGCCAAGTACAACATGTACTCTGCCCACAGTGGGCACATTCCCATGCAGCGCGGCATAATGCTGCCATGGCAAACCTCTAAGGACCACAGGTTCTGCTCTGGTGCTCTCTGTGCATGTGTGAAACTCAGGCCCCAGCCCTATCTGCCAGCCTTCTAGAGGTTGGGCAACTACCCGATTGGCTGCAAATGCAGCCAACACATCGATGGCTGCATGGTGTTGGGTTGTGCAAGGACAGGCCCAAAGACTGTGTAGCGCCTTTCAAGAAAGGTGCGTCAGGAGTTTGAGGTCTCCCTTCTTCTCCCATCGCTCCTTCTTTCTAAAGCGCACTACTTTATGTTTTATAGGAGGAGCCCTTTCATCTCCTCATTCTCTGTCTCACATGCGTAGCTATAGTCACATTGTTTAGTTTCCCCCCATTGTTTCGCCTCTCGCCATGCCTGAGACGGGTGGCGCCGACGGCTCTCCTGCTGACGGTGATGAGTCGTACAGTCGGAAGGAGCCTGCCGTAGCACCTAGGCGAGGCTTAGATTTCTTGCGGACCGTTGCCGCACCTGTTCCTCCCCCATCGGTCGCCCCAACCGCAGTTGACGAACCATCGCACGTTGAGCGACCGTTGCCATGTAGTCCTGCCTTTGCTCCCTATGTTCTCTCACCAGCCGTAGCATCTTCTAGTAGAGGGCCTGTAAAAGATCGTGTCGACTGCGCCACCGCATCTACCATTCAGTACAGTGTTCCATGCGCGTCTACTGTTTTTTTGGCGAAGAAACAGCGCATGACGAAGTAGACGCAGCAGCGGATTAACCTCTGTGGCCTGATTCGCCCCCCTTCACCACCGTGCTCACCTCCCCCTATCACCCGCTCTGATGAACCACTGCCACCGAAGCTAAGTACAAAGGATATAATCGAGCAGAAGTACATGATCGCTAAAGCTAAGTACAAGAATGATTGGCTTCGCTACTTCCCGTGGCTGATACTTACCCGTACTAAGGATGGGTACCCCACCCTTAAGTGCAGTGCTTGCCGAGCTTTCGGCAAGGAGACGACAAAGTACTCGAGCCCGAGCGAAGGCGGGCGAGATCTCCAGTCCCAGACGATGCGCATCCACAAACACTCTATGGTCAATGAAGACGCGGTTCGCCAACATCAGTTGGAGATACAACAAGACATTGACGACAAGCAGCAGAAGATAACGAGTTTCGCCACCGAAGATGTCGAGGGTCGTCGCGTCATCCGTCTCTTGCGGTGGGTCGAATTTCTTTGCAAGAGCGATGCTCCTATCGCCATGTTTCTGCGGTTGCTCCGTTTCATGGCAGAGCAAGACACGCCTGACATTCCTCTACAGTCGTACGGAGTGTATCTGGCCAGGTGAGTTTACGATGTTATTGCTCAGCGTCGATTGAATTCTGTTGTTTCCCATATGTTGACGTCAAATAATGAAACGTATTCTAATGAGTGACTGTCCGTCATCATGCCTCTGCAGGTACGGGTTCCAGCAGATGGTCAACTACCTGTCAACACATCTGCTGGCAACTCAGATGGAGAACATCAAGAGCTCACCCTACCTCGGCATCTCATGCGACGAGAGCACCGACCGCACGCGAGGGAAGCACCTGATCGTCTATGTCACCTTCATGTGTCTACATCGAGTTGTCACAAAATTCCTCGCTCTGCTAACTGTGGACGAGTGCGATGCAGCTTCTCTGACATCCATTCTCCACATGCACCTGGAGTCGCCCAGCATTGATCTTCAATGCATCGTCGGCATCAGCACTGACAAAGCGTCAGTGATGGTCGGTCCTGACAACGGCCTTGTTGCGTGCCTGCGTGACATCACCCTGCACCTCGTTTCCTCCCACCGCATTGCCCACAGGTTTGTGGTACTATTGTGCACATCTTCGTTCTCAGGATCTGTGTCCATGCGCTTACCAACGTCCTTGTGTATACCTGCATGGAAGCCCTAGCTGTGAAGAATGTTGCCGCCTCATGTCCAGATCTCGACATGGTCGATAAGGTTACTCGCACCCTTCTTGGCCGGTCGAGTGTCTGGCGCGGAAGCTTCAAGTACCTCCAGCGCGCGATTCACAGCACAAACTTGGAGGTGCAAGGCATCCATCAAGTTCGATGGCTGTCTGGGGGTGAGGCCATCCGATGCCTGTCTAAGGTGTTGGGTGCTGCGATTGTGTTGCTGTATGAGTATGAGCATCCCCTATATGAAGTTGTGACCTCGTATGAGTTTCAGTTCTGCCTCTTCTACGTGGCCGACATGCTCGCAACCATGAACGACCTCAACCTCAAGTTCCAGAAACATGAGGTGAGCTGCTCAAGGCTGCGATGGTGGTGTTCTCCTTCTCTATTTGTATTAATTTCAACTGCAAGTCAGCAAGTGTAGCACGCAGTGTGTCGTGCCACTCACTGGGCGCCTGTCGCAGGCCGTAAACGGGGCGCCGCAGGAGCCACTCGGTACCAGGGGGAAAGGTACCAGAGAAGCCCTGGGGTCGGCGTAGGTGGACCTGCTCGTGTAGACTGCCCTGGAGGAAAGCTGTGGAGAAGTCGAGGGAGTGCAACTCGTAGTCACTCTATGCTGCTACGTGTAACATTGCCCGAAGAGTAGTCACCTTCGGGGTCCGGGTGCAGGTTTGAAAGAATTCAACCCCCTCACGCTGACTAAAGCCACGAGAAACGTAGCGCGCCTTGAAGACAAGCGGCCCTCCAGGAGGGTGCTTCACCTTGAAGAGCCATCGGTCATGGACTACGTTCACCCCAGGTGGGGGAATTGCATCGATGAAGGTACCGGTGGATATCCATGATGCCATCTCCTACTCCATGGCAGCTATCCACTGAGAGGCCTAGGGTCCCAAGGTCGCCTCAGCGTAAGTGCGAGGGGTCGGGATGTCTAGTGCGTCAGGTTCACCCTCAGGGACTAGCTGTTAGAAATAGATTGCAAATCCTACTTTTGTACTTGTACTCTTATATCATAGTTTAGGTTAGGAATGATCTAGTGGGTTAGGGTGTACTCACAAAATCCCAACCTCACTCAATTGTGATCCTCACAATCTCCAATTACCCAATTAGAGATTCTGGAGATCCCTATGGGGATTCCTTCTGATTCCCCCCTTCATCCATTCTCCCTCACCTTGCCATGTACTTATAGAGCCTTGGGCTCCTTGCCTAATTAATTAATTCAGCTCTATTTCTTACATGGTATCAGAGCGACCTATCCGCACACGCAGATCAAGGTCCTAGTCTTAACGTGCCCGCTCTACGTGCAGATTATCGTCGCGACATTTGTCTCGAGTCATCGGAATTTTCGACGTGCTCCACTTTGCAGTCGCACTTCTCATCGTCGGCCGCCTTCGCGCTCGACCTCCTTGAATTTCTCAACTCGAAAGCTTTCACGCTTCTCATAGTCGAATTCCTCCTCGGTTCTCCTTTGTCGAATCTCAATTTCGACCATCTCTTAAAACTTGTTTTCAAGTTTCCCCTCGGGCCCCGCCAGAATAGGCGAACTCCCCTCGCGGAATCGCCTCTACGAACATCTCGCGTCAAGCAAGAGCAGGTACACAGGTTGAAGCGGAGCGAAGCTGGTTGCGGAGCTGTGTAGCTGCGGGATAGGGCCTGGGGGTGTGTGGGGGGGTGTGTGGGTCTAGGGTTAGACATAGATTTAGATTCAGTTTCATGTCGGCGTTTTAACGAATTTCCGCTGACGCCATTTCCTTCTTAGCGGCGTTTCGACGAAGCGGCTGGAATGATTTTCAGCAATTCTCTTCGACCGATTTCCAGAATTGCCGCGTTGTGCACCGAAGTTCCTATCGGTGACTTAAGATTGTCGCTTCGCGAAATCAAGCGGCAATGGCTTACTCAATCACTTCACTCGCCAACCCGATCCCGCTCCTTTGTCTCGAGCCGGACGGTACATGCTCCAACTACAAGGCTTGGCGCTATGGTATCAACAAGCACCTCCTCAGTCGCGAGGTGAAGGGACTCGAGCTCACCAACGTCCTTCTCAACATCAGGGATGGCAAAGAGCCTCCTAAACCCGAGAGGTCCGTCGATCCAGCTAATGCTGCCGCCGAAGCAGTTTATGTTGCTGCACTGCTCAAGTACAAGAATTAGGAGAAGGCCGATGGCACAGTCATTAGTGTCTTCATGGGCACCACTCCTCCCGAACTCATCAAAACCTACCACAACTACTCGTCTGCCAACGCCATTTGGCTCTACCTCAAAGGCCACTTCATGAACAAGACTGTAGTGGGAGTTGCTACAGTGACGGAAAAGACTGTCCATATCTTGACCCTTAGAGAGGCTAAAATGTGTGTGTATTTTTCATACAGAGTCTTAAAAACAGGGGGCTTTAATGTACTAGTATAATGCCTCTTTAGCAAGAAGAGAACATGTCATGCAGCCTGAAAGGGCATGTTTATAATGCCAAACCAACAACCACATTCACCAAGCACTATTCGGACACTATTGGCCAGATTTGAAGAAAGTGTTTAACAATCCAAAATCAGTACCTAGTCCACCTCCCCTTAGCCCTAACCACTGCCTTCACCCTCCTAGGCATACTGTTGATGAGGCCCCTACACACATCCGCCCCAATGCCATCCCAGGTTTCTTGCACCCGCTCCCAAGTCTGGAGCATCCCTGTGGGGGGGTGCTCATACTTGGCAAGCTCCCTTTTGAGGTGTGCCCATAGGTGCTCGATGGGGTTGAGATCAGGGGAGGAGGAAGGCCCCATGAGGACTGCATACGGCTGCTCAGCCAGCCATGCTTGCACAAGGCGGCTCTTGTGCTTGGGGTCGTTGTCATGCTGGAAAATTACATCCGAGGGGGTTAGAATATAGAAATCGATAATTTGAGCAAGCTCATCATGTAAAATGCTTCTGTACAGCTCCCCATCCATGCGGCCATCAATCTTACACATATAGCCCGGGCCATCATAAGTCATGCATCCCCATACCGTCAATGACCCGCCCCCATGCTTGACGGTTTGCTGAATGTGGTGACGTTGCAGGGCCGCCCCGTCGCGTATCCACGCGTACTTGCGGCCATCACTGGAAAAGCGGTTGATCTTGGTCTCGTCGGACCAGATAACCCACTTTCAGTCTTCAATGGTCCAGTCAAGATGCGCCCTGGCGAAATCGAGTCGGTCTCTGATATTTCTGGCAGAAAGTCGCGGCTTCTTCGGTTTCTGCACGGCTACTAAACCGGAGTTCTTAAGGGCGTTGCGCATGGTTCTAGGGCATATCTTGATGACGCGCTCCGATTCCAGAAGTTTCGCGGCTTCTATGCTAGTATTCGCTTGGCCAAAAGTGACGGCTCGGACCAGAGAGCGCCTATCACGAACCGAGAGTATGCACGGTCGGCCGTTCCTAGCAACATTCGGCCTGACCGCTAGGCTGCTCGAGCCCTGGGAGGCTTCGTGAGCATATTTCTGTACCGTGCTATTTCCTATTCCTAATGCTTTAGCGATTTGTCGAATACTCTGGCCATGTCTAATAAGTGTCGCGATCCTATCTTTCTGGCTCGAAAGAAGCGGTCGCATCGTCGCTGGGGGCTTGGCGTAGTTGCCGCTGGACTATCAAGAGAAAAATGGCAGCGTAGGTTGCGAGGTCGCATAATGCAGGCAGGAAATAGATCTGGATGCGAAGTGGGCCTAAAGTTTCCGCATCGAGTAACGAACGCTTATTATTGTACTCTTTACAATAAACTCGATAAAAGTTACAGCACCCAAGTGCATTGAGTAGCTGACGTCAAGGGGCACAGTTTGCAATAAGTTATGGTTGGGTTATGACAACATATCATGCAAAAATCACAAAGTCTATGTACTACAGTGGATTAATAAGCCCACTTATTTCCGTCACTGTATACTTATCCCTAGCATGTTCCAAGTGCAGAGCGAGGACTCGCCAGGCATGGCGGACTATGTCACCAAGGTGCAGTCCATTCATTGTAAACTCCAGCAGTTGGGGATAGTCTTCCCCAAGCAAGCCCCTGCAGCCGCTCTCCTAGTCGACCTCACTCCGGCATACGAAGTCACACGCAATATGCTCTTTGGTCTTGCTCCTGCGGACCTCACATCCGCACTCCTTTTTGCCAAAAAGGACAAAAGTGCTCAAGCCAAGGCCAATGCAATCCGCGCTCCCGTGCCTCAGGCCTATGCCGCTTCGGCACCATTCCAGCACAACCGCTTCCCCCCGTGTCCCTACGCCATCAAGCATGGCCCTCGTGCCGGCCAGGTGTGTGGTGGCACCAACCACGCCCTCGCCTCCTGCTTCAAGAAGAAGGATGACGAGTAGTATGCTGCCAATGGGACCGCCTTGAAGCCGCCAAGTTGGATGGTCAATCGTGCTCCTCGCATCAATTAAGTCAAAGCGCAGGAATCCGTGCAGGCTGTTGTAGATCCCCCTGCTGATGTGTGCCTTAACATGTTGTTTCCTGGCACTGCCATGATTAATGAGACAACTTTGTAGTGTCCCGGCTCACAAAGCACCTCAGCCACAATAGAGTTCACCCTTGACAGTGGGGCCGCTCACACTGTTCTCAAGGAAGAACATCCCTTCAAGCCGTACGAGACACCAATCCGTCTACTAGGAGCAGACTCCTGTTTCACAACACACGCCAAGAGCTCCTCCACTGTTCCGTGCCCAGCTTCCCCTTCGGGTAGTGTCACCGGCATGTGTGTTCCCACACTACACCACAATCTCGTGGCCCAACACGAGCTCCAATGGACAGGCGTCACCACGATCTTTCTAGCACACTCGGATCACTGTAACCTCCTCGACCCTAACTCCAACAAGCTCCTAGCATGCTTCACACTCAACGGCAGCAAGCTCTACACGATGCGTTCACCTGCAACTCTCGCCGCCCTCTCCCAAGCGCAAGCTGCCAACACTACTTCGTGTTCCTGTCGCAGCTTCGCCAACCCAACCATCCTCTACCACCATCACTTGGGTCACCCCAACTTCCGTACGCTTGCCGACATCACTTCCAAGAAACTTCTTCTTGGCCTCCCATCGGTCCTTCCTCCACCAACAGACTCAGTTGCACCCACCTTCCTCCCCATCCTTCACAGCTGCTCCGCTGGATCTAGTGCACATGGAAGTCTTGGGCCCAGCTGCAGTCGCATCCCGAGGCGGTCATTGATACAGTGGCGGAAACAATTGTCCACATGTTTAGCATATTTTTACATTTTGACGAGCTGTACGCTATAAACATTAAGTCTTAATTCATGGTGGCCATACACGTAGAGAGGAGCAGTTAGAGCACTCACTCAAATCTCCTAAAACCAGAGTAGTATATTTCATGGTCCTTCAAGATGACAACATTTAATAACAGCACATCCGGACAAATTGTACCGGGGACAGGCAGCAAACTAGTTACTAGCAAAACTAGTACCTAGTCAACCGACACTTGGCCTTGATCACCACCTACACCCTCCTAGGCATGTTATCTGCGAGGTTAGTGCAAACCTTTACAGGGATCTTCTCACACTCTTCCTGGACCTGTGGAGGGTTTAGGCGACGGGGCCGCGTGGCGGCTAGGAGACGGGGCCGGCTAGGCGGCTAGGCGACGGGGCCGCAGACGGCTAGGCGACGGGGCCGCGTGGTGGCTAGGAGACGGGGCCGCAGACGGCTAGGAGACGGGGCCGCGGGCGGCTAGGCAACGGGGCCGGCTAGGCGGCTAGGCGACGGGGCTGCTGACGGCTAGGCGACGGGGCCGCGGGGCGGCTAGGCGACGGGGCCGTTGGACGGCTAGGCCACGGGGCCGCAGACGGCTAGGCGACTGGGCCGGCAAGGCGACGGGCGGCGAGGCGCCTGGGCGGCTAGGCGACGGGGCCGGTTAGACGACGGGGCCGGCTAGGCGACGGGGCCGACTAGGCGACAGGGCCGGCGAGGCGACGGGGCCAGCTAGGCGCTAGGTGACGGGGCCACTAGGGGACGGGCTAGCACAGGCGGCAGGGCGACGGGGCGGTTAGGGCCCACGGCGGAAGCGCTGGTGGGTGGGGGGGACCTAACCTATTCATGATACCATATCAAAGCGAACGAATGACTGGAATGGTAGGATAGAAGGGAATACAACTTTGGGGGTTTTACTCTCTAAGGCACGACCCTATATAGTCTATAACATACAACGATATGTTTGACACTAACGACTAGCTCCCATTGCCTTTGCCTCCTCCCTTTTCACTACACCAGTGATTTACCCCTCCGTCTCTCGGTCCCAGCCCATGTATACCACCACCCCACCACCACCCCCCAGCCACCCCACACCGGGCCCCCGCCCCCGCCCCCGCACTACCCCCCCCTTCACCCGCACTCCTCCAGTCACAACAGCATCGCATCCACGAAGCCCAAGAGCGTGTCCACGTCGCGCTTGCCGCGGTGCATGCCCAGCTGCCGCTCACCGTCGAACAGCACTAGTGTAGGAAACCCTGGGATCTGGAACTCCTCGGCGAGCTGCGGGTAGCGGTACGCGTCCACGCGCGCCACCTGCACGTTGAAGTCCTTCTCCTTCAGCTTCTGTGCCAGGTCCCGCCATGACTGCTCCATGCGCTTGCAGTGAGGGCACCACGGCGCGTAGAACATGAGGAACGTGGGCCTGGGGGGAGATGGGGGGATGGGGTGAAGGGGCAGGAGAGGGGAAGAGGAAGGGGGAGGAAAGGGGGTGGGGGTTGGGGGGTTGTGGGGGGTTGTGGGGGGTTGTGGGGGGTTGTGGGGGGGTTGTGGGGGGTTGTGGGGGGTTGTGGGGGGTTGTGGGGGGTTGTGGGGGTGTGGGGGGTTGTGGGGGGTTGTGGGGGGGGGGGTTGTGGGGGGTTGTGGGGGGTTGTGGGGGGTTGTGGGGGGTTGTGGGGGGTTGTGGGGGGTTGTGGGGGGTTGTGGGGGGTTGTGGGGGGTTGTGGGGGTTGTGGGGGGTTGTGGGGGGGGTGGGGGGTTGTGGGGGGTTGTGGGGGGTTGTGGGGGGGGGGGGGGGGGTTGTGGGGGGTTGTGGGGGGTTGTGGGGGGTTGTGGGGGGTTGTGGGGGGTTGTGGGGGGTTGTGGGGGGTTGTGGGGGGTTGTGGGGGGGTTGTGGGGGGGTTGTGGGGGTTGTGGGGGGTTGTGGGGGGTTGTGGGGGGTTGTGGGGGGTTGTGGGGGGTTGTGGGGGGGGGGGGGTTGTGGGGGGTTGTGGGGGGTTGTGGGGGGTTGTGGGGGGTTGTGGGGGGTTGTGGGGGGGGTTGTGGGGGGTTGTGGGGGGGGGGTTGTGGGGGGTTGTGGGGGGTTGTGGGGGGTTGTGGGGGGTTGTGGGGGGTTTGTGGGGGTTGTGGGGGGTTGTGGGGGTTGTGGGGGGTTGTGGGGGGTTGTGGGGGGTGGGGGGTTGTGGGGGGTTGTGGGGGGTTGTGGGGGTTGTGGGGGGTTGTGGGGGTTTGTGGGGGGTTGTGGGGGGTTGTGGGGGGTTGTGGGGGGTTGTGGGGGGTTGTGGGGGGTTGT